>CAFUXE010000827.1:224311-246329 GCA_903364295.1 Serranus cabrilla | reverse complement strand
AGAGAAGAAGGGGGATATGTATATGGTGGAAAAAAATACTCAGACCTTTTACTTCAGTTAGAGGAGCAATACTACAGTGTAAAAGTCCTTTGTTAAAGTAGAACTCGTACTTGCTTAACTAAGAGTACAAACAATACATTTTTGCTAAAGAGAGGGAGGTCAACTTTTTTGTGCAGAGCAGGGTGGGGCTTTTTATTTTGTTCTCTTTTCCATTTTATATTTGATTTAATCCTTAACAGTGAAAGATAATAATAACAACAACTGGTTAACACATGCATGTTCTCTCCGGCTTCCTCCCACAGTCCAAAAACATGCAGCTTAGGTATAACTGATGAGTCTAAATTGCCCGTAGGTGTCAATGAGAGCATGATTGGTTTTCTGTCTTTGATAGGCCTTGACTCGTGTCAGCATGGGATTGGCTCCAGCCCCCTGAGACCCGAGTTCAGATAAACAGTTAAGGATAGTGCTTAAATAATAATGGTAATAATAATAGGTATTAATTATGGCTTCAGTGTGCGTAATGAACCATAAACGTAATGGACTGCATTTATTCGGCAGACTTGCGTGCCAGTATGAAAAACTTTTTTTTAACACAATATATAATTTAAAACCAATATTTTGGATGGTAAGACATGGGGTTAGCTATTGATTTAATTTTAATTTTTATTTAAATGGTCAGCAATTGCCTGACACTGAACATACAGCGCTGATGATTATTTAGCTATTATTATTTTCTCCGTTTTCACCTCTAGAATTGCTTAATGGTGTAACAAATTGCATGTATAGCATGAAATAATTAAAAATATTCTTAAATTAAGAATTTTTTTTCAGAAGGGAGCCTTTTGAGTACCTTTGCATGGTCTATTGTATACAAACATATAAAATCAGTATTGATATCAGTCTAAAAACCCCCACATCAGTCAGGTTGTAGTCCCACGGTGAGTCTAATGAGTCTAATAATGTGGGAAACACTGCATTCAATATGCAAATTGCAGTGAGGTTTGCAAAATAAATGGAACTATACTCTCAGAGCTGATGATTTATTGCCCTGTGTCAAAAGTTAAAGAATTGTTAATTTGTAATCAGGACATTATGGATGAAATTGGCGTGCACCCTCTTAGTTAAGTTATTTGTTCTTTGCCTCATTAGATATAAATGATGAAAAGAGTTTTATCAATTAATGACTGTTGCATTATTTTGACATGCTGGGGGAGTGTGAGGCAGATTTGGGGGAGGAGGACAAGGGCAGGATCCAAAGAAAATATTAATAACAACTCTGTGGAAATCCAGCTCTGATTCACACCCAACCAATTTTCATACAGTTTCTAAGATAGCAGGAAAGGTGAGGAAAGAGGAAAAAGAGGCAGACAGGGAGAAACAGAGTGAGAAAGAGAGAGAGAGAGAGAGAGAGAGAGAGACAGAGAGAGAGAGAGAGAGCGATGGCGTCTCAGACAGACTGTCTGGCTGCAGCAGGATCTCCAGCACTCAGCGTCATATGATTCTGGGGTCAGAGGTTATCCCCACTGATGAATATCGGGCCGAGCCTCGTCTCCCTCACAAAAGAAAGGGAGTTGTTTTCACTCCCTGGGTCTGGAAAGTTTATTTCATCCTGCCAGCGCGAGACTGTAAACCTGTCTCAAGGCACAAGAGTTACGTCCACAAATATTACTTCTTTTTTTTTTACGGTTTTATTGGCCTGCCAAAACATCGAGAGATGCTCTTTCTCATCCAAATGCATCTAATCGCATGGCAGTGGGAGAAAGAGGGTATACAGCGAGCGTGTATATTTACTCGTGAAACATACATCCCTGGGATTTTGACAGGATTTGGAAGATTACAGTTTGCAGTCTGTGATCTGTGTGAAAGTACACTGGTGTTTTGTGTTTATCCTTTCATACTGAACGCCTCATCCCACAAGCCATCTCATTATATCCCCGCGTCTTAAGGTGATAAAACTCCAGCTTTTTAGGCAACAGTCCCAGCAAAGGCAAAAAAAAGTGGAAGACTCGGTTAAAATACATGCCTGATTATTTCTCTGCGAGTTATTTTTGTCCTTACGGTTCTTCTGTGCATCCTCATCTTTCCCACAAATGTGTAAACTCTATAATGAATAATCACTGGGCACTTCAAATAACACTGTCAGCGGGATTTCTACTAAAAGCTTCTGGGAGATTATAGCTGCCCAGGAGTGACAAGTGTGATATATGAGATCACACATGTGAACAAATGGATGGCAGACGCCTGGGCATTTATGAGCCTACTGGATCAGACTCCGCCAGGATATACACAATCTTCTGACAGTCTTGATCTGAGTAATGAAAAACCACACCGGCTGGTCTGCCACTGACTGAGGTGTTTCAGAGGGAGGAGCAGGCAGACGTTTGAAGCCTCTTCCCTCAAGTCTGCAAAGGGCAATAACAGCCAGAAATTGGATTCACCAAAACTGAGAGCGAATAGTTGGCGCTCTGATGGAGGGCAGCGAGGCAGGGTGTGGCCATGTTTGAGGTTTACAGTTCTATAGGGTAGCTGTGTGCACATCGAACCTACTTTTAGTCCAGGTGCTGGATAAAAGTACATGCAAAAGGGAAAAAAAGGTTGATTTTTGCAATATTATGGCCTTTCCTATGTGGGAAAAACTTCCCGAGCATTATGCACGAGGATTAATAAACACAGGAGTAACATTTGATGATTCAGAGAGTCCAAAAAGCCCTATTCAATGTGAAGCTTTTTATTTCCTCAATAACAGAACAGTCTCCTTATGTTCTAAAGGAGGACTTTAGATTAACCTGTTTACACAATGCACTCTGTTGTTTTTGACCATGGGGTTTTTTTTAGCAGATTGCGGTCATTGAATGATTTGTCATTTGTTTCTATGAAGATCCTTTACATATTTCACTTCCATGGATTATTACTGTAATATCAGTATGTACATATATGTTCTATTTTTATTGCTAATTGAAGGCTTCTCTTTGATTGGTGGACAGCCAGATGGCTTTAAAACACCAGCCACTAGAAAATGGTGTTAAAGCCTATAAACAAATGTCACATGCTGCTTCCCATTAATCACAGAAGTTAGATCAGCACACAATTATACAAATATTTATAGACTTCCATGCATTTCTTGAGCTGGGATTCTCTCTCTTTACAAAGTTTGTCCATCTGCAAGTTTATATTTAATCCCATATTTAAGCTAATTGCTTTTATACCTGGTGGTGGAAAGTAACTAAATGCATTCAAGTTCACTCTGGCAGTGAGAATACCAACACAAACACTGTTGATGTGTGCTGATGTTGCAGCTGAACATGTTTGTCCCAACAGCCTCCTGACTGTCCAGACTGAGATCGCATTGCAAGTTTTTTTTGGGGCCACTTTTGCCTGAATGTAGCCTGTGTTAACTAAACTGAATTTGCTATTTAATACAAGATACTGATTTCTGTTTGAACTTTCAGTGCTTCAGTTAGGTCAAGAACTGCTGCACCTGTAAATTTCCCATTTTCAGAGGATGAAAATTATTTATATGAGCTGTAGTTCGGGAGTAATCAGTCGAGTTTAACAGTAGCGATGACCCCGATCATGAACCACCTGCTCCATCACTCAGCTTTATCACTGCAGGGCCTTATCTTATCCACCATCAACCTCAGACTCGCCACGCCCTCAGACATGAGCTACCGGCCCACAACATGACCATGTCTGCTGCTTTCATTCCCATGAGCCCCCACGGCCGAGTCGCCTCACCTGCACACACCCCCGCTCTGTCCTCTGCTAACACAGGGGAAAGATAATGAGGGATATTTGCCCTTATTAGTGTCAATAGTGCTATTTAAGACCCAATCATCTGTCATATGGAGAAGCATGCATTACACTGGATGTCTGACATGTTTTTCATAACAACTGAGCTCAGTGCTGCTGTTGCATAAGAAAGCCTGAGAACATACTGCTGCAACTGAAGTCTTAGGAGAGTTTGGGAATTTGGACTGATGGGAATTAGCTAGTGGCTAAATCTGGTAGGTTACATGAGACAACATAGATACTGCATGTAGTTAAAGGAACAGGTAGTTCATTTCCTTTAACTGGTGGCAGTTTTGTAGTTTGACCACATAAACTGTCGACACTTGCAACAACTCATGGAGGCAACTTAATTCTAGGACTTCTTACTCTGTCAAATCTGAACACACACACATCAAACACAAATGATTAAAGTAATTGGGACTTACTCTTTCTGAGGATATCCTTATATCCGATGTCCATCGAGAATCCACAACCTCAAATCAGCTTAGAGATCATGGAAAAAACTCACTCCTTATGCGCCCAGAACTTGCCTGAAAATCATCACATTTTAGCTTTTCTTCAGATTCAAAGTAATCCAGTGGTAGTTGTCTGAACACATGTAAATAAGTTGCAGACAGGAACTATTAATAGCTAATTCGGCATACTTCTAATTGTGTCAATTTACTTAAAAGTAAACTAATTTAATTTAACAAATATGTTGCAGCCCACAGTCCAACTTCACTCCATAGCAGTGCTATGTTTCCTGGTTTTCCCCAAAGCATTATGGGAACTGTAGTTAAAAACTCAGGAAGTGCCAAGAGGTGCAGGTGTCCCAGTTTTGGTTGAATTAGTGTCAAAATTGTTTTCCTTTTTTTCATGGTGAAGCCTCTAGTTTGATCAGAATGTACACCAAACATTCCCTTGTTTCCAGGTTTATCCTAGAAAAGGCTTAAATCTGTGATAACTGCAGAATCTGTAGGGAACAGAACAAGACTTTGATATCAGAAGTTCTCTAATTCCCATTTGAAGTCCACTTCTAGTCCAAGTAGTATTGACCAATCACATTTGTGAAGGGTTTGGTTGACTGCAGGTGGGGATGCATTGGCTGAAATGTACTTTGAAACCCTTCTGATTGATGATTATGGGCGTTTTATGAGCTTTTTAAAATTATTTATCTGCATTCATATGTAGAAATCTGTAAATAGATATTATCTGAAATGCCAAAATATTGGCCATTGCCTCCAAAAGCAGAGGCACAAAAGTGGTATCAATCTTCTCACCTGACCTGACTATTAAATGCATTTCCAAAAATGTCCAACTACTCCTTTAACACACACAAACACGAGCAGTGTAGTGAGGCATGAGAGAAGTCAGACAAAACAGGTCCCGAATGAGCACAATAGGTCTTGGGTCTGCGTGTGCAATTGTCCCTAATTATGACAATGATTCAAGGGAGCTCCACATTCCAGTGCCTCTTATGGTTTTGCTGCTATGTATCTTGGAGCCTGTGGAGCCATTAACACGATACCAATCTCACCAATGGCTCCAGTTTGGGCCTCCCATGGGCTCCTGAATGCAACCTGTCCAGCTCGAGGGGATCCAAACATCCACCCAAACCCTCCCTCCCCTCTACACTCACACACTTTTCTCCCCTGAGGAGGTGGGCATCAGGACAAACAATCAATGCCAATGACAGATCCACGTCAGACAGAGCGTAATTATGGGAACAGCATTCTGAGAGATACTGTGTCATTAAAACCCACCGTCTCCACTCCAACTACACCAGGCTCTTTCCTGCTGCCTGTCCATGCTGTGAGGTGTGTGTGTGTGCATGAATGTCAAGCTGGACCTGCATCTCTAATGTGTCCCTTGTCCTCATATAACTTTTTGTATAATTGCACCAGAGGTTGCTGAGTGAACCTGTAAAGGTGCAGAGATGTAGACATGTAGACATGAGACAAAAAACATTTTAGGGGCCATGCATGACTGAGGGAAGCCTCAATTGTACTTGACAGCCGCAATTTGAGAACTAAATTGCTGAAAATACTGACATAGCTGCTGTCTGATTTTGAAACCGCCTAGACACCATCAACGCAAGATTATTCAGGTTTGCATGGGCCACAGAAAAGTGGTCATGGCACTCCATTTGCAAGCATATCAGGGTGATGTATGATGGATGTATAAAGACAGGATCTGTGTTTCTCTTCTTCTTCTGGGCAATAATTAAGCTGCTGAGCCAAACAACAAATCATGAGGTCGAAACGAAACCCCAGAACAAATAAATGTGAAATAAAATCTGTCTCTTGTAATTTAAAGCCCAGTGACAAATAACTGAGTTGACAGCTGAGCAATGAAACACAGGGAAAATCACTAGCAGTGGAAGAGCTACTCAGATCTTTTACTTTGCTGATTTTCAATCGGCTTTGTGTCATTACAGCTTAGGCAGAACATGCAGATGAATGGTGTTGTTGCCAGCGCCTGGAGCTCCTTGGTTTTTGGCAGCAAAGTCAGCCAGATGACGTGTTTTGCAAACAGTTGCTTATCTAAACATCAGTTCTCAAGGTAAAGCAGTGGAAATGTTGTAAATATTAAACTGATGTTGATTCATTGCATTCTGTTGCTGCCCTCATCCACAGCAGTATATTGCTTAGTTTACCAAGCAGCAACCAGCCAATGCACAAGTTCCTTAAACCTGCATTCTTTCTAATGGCCAGCAGGGGGCGACTACACTGGTTATAAAAAGAAGTCTGTTTGTATAGAAGTCTATGAGATCCTCATTCAATTCTCATTTGATCTATTACCGCAGTAAATATTTTCCTTTATGGCCTCAATTGCTCGTTTCATCTTTTTCAATACAGCATGATGTTTATTTAGGAAATTATTGTGATGAACTGGATGATAAAGCAAGGTATGTTTTTGGATGGGGCTATCTTGCAGAAAAGTAAAATGCCAACATTTATTCAGTCGACTGGACTGCAAACAACGCCTTTCACATACCTATTCGATTTGTTATCTAGTATAAAAATATTGGTAATAGAAGGCTATAAGAGACAAAATAAGTGTCATTCTGGAGGAGGATTTTCCATAAAGTGGAATCCAAAGCGAGGTTCTTATTAATCTATCATATCTATAGAACACTATTGACTTATTTATTTTAGATAAATAAGGCCATTACAGCCCTTGCAGCTAATGAACCTCATTAGAAAGTAATACGCCTACCCAAACACATATAATATTAGCGTGACAAAGAGCAAGTAATGAGCTCCCCTGCATTGCATTTATCTTTCATTTTCCTCTCCATTTGGGATGGTATCACGGCAACAGGCTTGTTTAGGGCCGCCTCAGTATCAGCAGGACTTGGACTGCTCGGCTCTGTTTGGAGTAACTTAGGCTGCTGTGAAAAAATCCAAGGCATGCTAAAAACATAATATACAGGAGCCTGGCATCCCTAAGAGAGAGTCTCACTGTCTGTTCCTCTCTGCAGGTAGCCATGTTTGGAAGTGCTGACAAACAGAGAAGAAAGACAGAATGCATGGGGTCCCGGCCGGTGGCTGGCTTCTCGCCAAAATGTCACGTCCCTTTCATATTTGTGCTCCAACTATGGTCACCTCTCATAACCATGCTTGATTGTGTGTGTTTGGAGTAAACTGCAGCACTTTTTCTAATAAAGAGACAGATACGGGTCGACTTTGCTGCTTTATATGAACTTTGAGTTCGTAAAAAGCATAAAAATGTCACATTTAGCTGTTGTCTGTCTTTGTCTTAGGGACGCCTGAACACTGGGGGATTTGCTTAAAGCCGTCACCCAATGAGTCAGTCACTAAGGTAGAGGAATCTCATAATTAAGGCCTCATTAAAGCTACACAGCACAACTATGTTGGTTTACTGGGCAGACAGAAACCTCACAGATTCACAATGGGGCCATTCATAATACCTCACTTCTCCGAAGGGAAAGAGAAAAGGCAGTTGCTCTTAGCATTTCGGCAGATGTAATTGCAATCACTCAGCTTGTCTGATGCTGATAATGGGGCGATGGGAAATTCCTGTCAGAGTCGTGGCGCAGGGATGTTTCGCAACCACTTTGGCAGGCTCCGTGTTCCACTGCAGGGCAGCGAATGCGTTACGGCATGCTCACATAGCTGTCATTAAACACATTTTGGAAAGAAAAAAAAACATAAGACAATCAAAACTCACAAGTGTGTGCCATTCTCTTCGCTTCTTGAGCAATGAAAAGACAAATATTATGTAAACGTATATCGTCTGTCATCCCCGCACTGTGAAACATGTTGAAAGACTACAGCTTATGAAAGAAAGGAAAGTGAATTTGCGGCAGCGCCTAATATACACTATAAATTCAGTCTGAGCTATTTTCAACATCTTTGTTTTCTTTTGCCATTTTCAAAACATCGGTAGTTTATGTGAAAACTAAGCAGTGGGGAAATAAGAACACATAATAACTGGTACCTAAAAATATGTGGCAGTTAATTTGAAGAAAAAAAGAAAAAAAAACAGCAATGTTTGTTTTCCAAATTTTGGCTTTTCAACAAGCAGCCCATTCCTGTCTGAAATGTGTGCTACAGTGGGTGGCTGAAATAGCACGTGGGTGCAACGTTCTTGTGGTTGGTTTTTGGGTACAGTATGTGACACTTGGCATCTCAGCAATGCTTCCATGAGAAGCCTCTATTATAAGGCATTCAAGCAATGATGCTAACAAGCTCACTTTACTGGCTGGACAAGCATTTGTGCAATAAAGTCCTTCTTATTAGTGCTCTGAGACCACCCAAGAAACAATATAGTGATACTGAAGATTAGAGAGTAGCACTACCTACTTATTGGACTGCAGTACTTTATGTTGTGATGGACAACAGCTATTCAGATTTAATTAAACTAGAAATTTGAGGAATATAAAATACATTAAAAATGCTCTGGATGAAAGGTAATACACATTAGGTTTAGTTCCCTGGACACATGATCCAGAAGGGGCTCATTTAAAACACCAAGATGTTTTATTTACAGGTAGTTGTGAACTCACTTGGCAGTCTGCCAGTGTTTGCAAAGGTATTCAAGGTATTTTTACAATTCAAATGATGCCACAGATCTCCAGAGGTATTTTTAATTAAATAAATAAATCTAAGATACTGAGAGAAAGAAGAAATGATAGCAATTCTATGAAATTTAAAAGGTCAACTCCCTCCACTGAGCTCGTGATAATAAGTCGTTTAAATGAACAAGCATCAATTTTTACCATCATTAGAGACCAAATGGCATAATTTTAAAAAGTTTAATTTCAAATTACAGCATAGTATAGGTAATAAAAAAATAACAAAAAGATATAATTTTATTCTTGCAATAATCTGTGGTTCAAAGAGTCCACGAGTGTCGATCAACATGTGATTCATACATTTCCTCAAACATAAATACCATATCAAATTTCAATGCGTTCCAATGTTACTGGTGTATTAGTTATTATAAATTACAAACATCTATATGTCAAGAAAAGAATAAAATACAGTAAAAAATAAACAGATGATAGATGATAACAAAAAATAGACTGTAAAAATAATCTTATGGTTAAAAAAAGACTCTCTCAGCTCTCTCAGTCAAAAGGTGAATCTTGATTTGTCTGGTAAATTTAAACAGACTCAAGGCGCACATTACCGTGGAATAAGAGCTTTCGCAGCATTATAGTGTATGCGGAGTGTTTGACTGTTCTGAGAGGACGTCCATGGGATACATAGCAGAGCAGGGACGAGTAGAAAGTCCAAATATGTTGAACTTTGACCTGAGCTAAACTGACCTTTGTGGGCACAGCCAATTGCTGCTGACCGCTGCCTGACCTACGAGACAGAATTACCAACTTGTTGGATTTCCAGAAGTGTACAAAAAAAAAAACTGGCCCCAAAACGAGCTCAGAAAAAACAGACATGAGCTTGGTGATGTATCAGAATGCAGATTCATTGACCAGGTTTTTTACAAATGTGATGTACCACTAGTGAACAAAGACTGTATCAAAGAAGTGGACACCGTTTACGGATTAGCGTTTAAAAGCCAGAGTTTAGCATTTATGCCATTCCCATCTTGGTTTTTTGAAAGGGTTGGGGTTCAAGGTAAACCAAAACAAGTTAATGTGAACTGTGCCATTGATATGCGTTGCTACGCCTCCACCGTACCTGAAAGGTCACCATGGTGGCAATTTATTAATCACAAGGTAGCCCCACCCTAAATATATACTAATTTATCCTCTACTTTACTCTAAAAATAAACCTAAAAGTAACATCATGCTGTATTGAATACTTGAAACAAGCGAGTAGGACCATAAACTTATAAAAATGTTTATTTAGATAATAAGACAATTGAGCAGTTTGGTAATTTTCTCATAGACTTCTATACACTCCACTTGTTTCATACAGTCTTTGTCAGCCACATTGTGCTGATGTGGTGCCGTTTAACACAGTGGGAGTCCTGGAGTGGTAGATACTGCGCCAAGCAACACGAAGTTTGTTTCCGTTGTAATGTGATTACATCCTAACAGTCTACAGCTATGCTAGCGGCTTTCTGATGACCTTGTGAGGCCATATTCTGTCTATTGAGCATGTTTCCATTGTCCAGTGTACTCACAGTCTATGTACCATATAACATATATAAAAATGTGAGATTGAATCCATGATAAAAAATAAGTGTGTACATACAAGATCATGTAGACAAAAAACATTGACATGTCAGTATACATTAAACACACAAATGTATTCTATCGTGTTCCCGAGCTCTTCCGACATCTATCCAGAGAACGCCAAAAACATTGATTTTTGGTTTACCGCAAAAGGTCTTCAACAACCATGAAAAAATATACTGTAACAGACATATTCTTGTTTTATTCTCAGGTTATTTTTTATTGGTGAAGCAACAGGCATCCAAGTTCCTCAGGGAAGTGGCAGTGGTGCACTGTGAAAAACAAACTCAGTCTTTGAGTTCTTCACACTGTCCTTTCACCATCTGACAAGCAGTCAAGTCCATGTCAGCCTCACTCCCTTCCTTCAAACCTCCCCTGTGGTTTGGTTCTGTATGATGGTGCTCATAAGCAGTCCGTTGAAGGAGAAAAAACAAAGAACAGAAAGAAAACGGCAGCAGTGGGTGGCTTGGACGACGCCCCGTTCATGTTGTGAGGCTATACACCGAGCAGCATGCCCATAAAATCTGAACCGTTCTGTATTGTGATGGAGGCGCCTGCTGCGTTATCCACAAATATGGAGGTGTACTGCCCGGCCTGCAGAGGAGAGGAACACAACATTGATGCAGAAAAGATCCGCACGAACACAGATGTTTAATGTTTGTGTGTGTTTCATAGCGAGCTGCTCACCTGTAGCTCCAGCAGCCCCTGCACGCTGACAGTGAATATCTTGCTGTTACTTTCTAACCCAACGATCATCTCCAGTGAGCTGCAATCAGATTTAAAGAAGGAAATGTTTTAATAATATTGTATTTTAAACAATTAGTGTCAAATGTGCACTCTTTAAAAGTTGAATAATGTGCAAAATGTCTTATTATGAAACCAAGAGGATTTTGCTTTACTTGGATTGGATAAGACTTTTTTTTCCCAACCACAAGTAGAGTTTCCTTTCAATGTTTTAGTGAATTTTAGGCAAACTTTTGAAATGTTGCAGAGAAGAAATGCAAATTCCGGCCTGTTCCCATTAATTGGTTTGGGGGGGGAGAAGCTGTGGTTGTAAACCGGTGACAAAATAAGTCACCTTGGCCATCTACCTGCATCTAACATGTACAAAACACTGAGCAGGAATTTGATTCATTTGGGCACATTTAAACTTTTCTTTTATGTCAGCTGGCATCTATGTCTCATGTCTCATGCATGCAAATTAATATATTATCTGGGAGGATGTCAACAGCAAAAAAGTTAAAAACTTGACTTAAATGTTAACTACATCCGTTCCATAAAGGCATTTTGATTCCCCTTTCACTGCATTTATTCTTCAACAAAGGCAAAACAATCTTGAGCAGCGTTTGAGGAATTTTGAATTATTTTTGTTGTTTCCTTTCAGCTCTGCTAATGTGCATAAAAACACAACTCCTGTCATGTCTAGGGACTTACAGTATCTGTGCTACTGGTAATCACAATCCAACAGTACATCTTGTGTTTTAAAGACATAATTCAAGCTACGTGAAGTGTGAGAGATGTCTTCAACGCATAACAACAGTATTGTAGAGTAGTAAAAAGCAAAAGGTTGACACTGAATGTATGATAGTTTATTGGGCATGACTCCAAAGTATTTTTTCCCAGTAAGCTGTGTGTTTAGTCTGCAAGTCGCTGTGTTTAATGATTACAATTTGAGGCAAAACATGAGGAAAACATTACAAAAACATGTCACCCAAGGAGAAGGCAGGTAAATCAGAAGAAGTGCTAATTCGGTCATATTTGTGTCTGGCCCCACGGCAGCCTGATCAATTTCTCATGCAGCCACCCGGTGGAAAATAATTGCCCTCTGCTGATGGTTGTAACATCGCTGCAGGCTCAAACCACACAGCGAGAGCACTGGCTCCTGTTAAGTGGAAAACGCTACATTTTTATGGCAAATCAATCATGTTTGTCTTCACTCCAACTGCCATCACAATGAGCCGCATTTCACATTCTCTGCATTTTCATGTGTGGGAGGGCGAGACTGGCTGGGGCTTTGGCTCGAAAAAAGCAAAAGCCGAGGACTCTTTTGGGTTAGGTAACCCATCATAATAATATTATTTATACGTTCCCCTCATTGTACCAAGCTAGAAGGGAGGCTGTGGAGCTCTGCGCTGTCCGGGGGAGACTTCAGGGAGCAATTTGTTTCTGCAGTTTTCACTGACTTTATGTAAATAGAAATTCTGAAATATTGGAAAGAACTCAGAGACTTCCCCAACTGGATTTGCAATTTGCACATTTATAAACGCTGTATCAGATAGTTCATTATCTGCCTCCCACATCCCAAACAAGGGCATTTCACTGCTGCGCTGCTGGATATAACAAGCTGCCTGAAGTGTCAAAGGTGAGTCTATAAAGATTAGTTAGGCGACAGGGACGAGGGCTCTAAGTGAGAGGACATTTCCTTTAAAGACCTGCTCTGCTTTTATACAGGAAATGCCAAACTGGTTCCACACAAACTGTAACAGACAACACCTTTAACAGCTCATAAATCCTGGTGACGGTTTAGGTAACATTAAACACCAATAAAATATCACTGTTACATGGAAAAGTAAACAATTTGTCAAAACAAAAACGTCAAGAATGCAGCATGTGGTTGTTGCAGTCAGATTAAATACTTCCCAGGATCAATGTATTAACTTTTGTTGGTGATGGTTGTATGGCTGACCAGCATTTATCATGCATAACAGAGGAAACTGCATGGATGCAATCAGTTCTTCAGCATATTTAGTCATTTGGGAATCTTATATGCACACTAGTATTCGGGTTATGATTAGGTTTTTTTAAGGCTTTTTGCAGGATTTGACAAACCTGGATATATATTCGCTGTAGTACCCCATTAAAAACCAGGATAATGTGACATGTAAACATCTTTTCCAGGTTTCTGAACATGCTGTGTTGGTGCAGAACATAGAGGCTGTGATATTGAGTTAACAGAATGAAAAACTAGATTTATCATGTTCCAAGAAAACATCAAATCCAGGATAAATTCCAAACCAGGATACGACTTAAAATCATGAAACTACTGTGCATGTATACACACTGAAGGCTGCAGAATACCTACGTGTATCTGTGGCAGAGTGATTCAATGCAGATCAGCACCCGAACATTATCCCTGGCCTTCAGCTGACTCTTGCTCCTCTTCACCTCATTGTGGTCTGTAAGGAGGCAAAATGTTCAAAATCACACGAAGACACTGACTCACGCATTGTTCACAAAAACATTTTCCCCTTGAAGTGACTGCTCATGAAAACCCCTGAACACCGATCGTCCTATTATTGTAACTGGACAGAACAGGCCTGTCAGGCTTTTGATTTCTTCATTTCCCTGCATAGATGAGGCTGAAATACTGGAAGACCGATACTCTGTATGTAAACAGTTTGGATGGTGGTGTATTTTTTTTTTATGCCTTTCCAAAACCAAAAACATGAGACCACAAGTGGAAAGAAAGGATTAAACTGTGTGTTTGTCTGCAGCTGCCTGTCAAGTGGGCTTGTTGCTGATATAATAATTTGCAATTTGCAAAACACACTCATAAGTCCACATCCCATACACTCACCGGCCACTTTATTATGAACACCGCTCATTAACGCAAATATGATGCATGTAGACATGGAAGTTCAAACTGAGCATCAGAACGGGGAAGAAAGGTGATTTAAGTGACTCTGAATGTGCCATGGTTGTTGTTGCCACATGGTCTGATCTGAGTATTTCACAAACTGCTGATCTACTGGGATTTTCATCTCTAGGGTTTACAGACAGAGGATGGTCAGAAAAAGAGAAAATGTCCAGTGAGCAGATGGACTACAGCAGCAGAAAACCAAGCTGCCACTTTATTAGGGACACCTTGCTAGCTAATAAATTGGCTGCTGAGTGTATGTTGCCAACAAGTTCATATTTAAGACCATTTTACAGGGTTGTCGTCGGTTGTGAATCGTTAAAAAGTAAGCCTGAGGCCGCATATCCAATCAACTGACAGAGCTAAAGGGGGGTGGGGCTTAGCAAACAGTGAATTAAAACACTCTTGGTATACTACTGTATATACACTTTTGGTATATATATACAGTAGTATCCTATGTAAAGCAGTTATTTGAATTTACCAATGTGAACATTGGCAGAGAACTGATAGATCCCAGTGATGGGAGCAGTGAATCTCCCCGTGGACTGGTCCATCCCTGTCCCTCTGAGGAAGGCTCCTTTAGCTGGTGGCTGAAAGCACAGAAACATTAAATTAAAATGTGATCAATACTATGAGCAGTTATGTATTGTTCCCTCCTTCAAAGCCTTCCTATGGGAGCTCAAAACAAACAATGGACACTCTAGGGGATTTAGGCCCAGACACTCCAAAAGGCCTGTTCACAATGGCATTTTAAGAGCCAAAAGGAATTAATTTATGTCAGTGAAATCATTATAATCACATGATCTGTGTTGATTCTTTGAGTAACGATATGATATTTACACATCTTGTCATCTTAATCCTCTGCCTACTTGTGTTCTCCTGCTTAGTCTTTCTCATCTGACTCTGCAAAAACATGTAAAATATCTTTTCCAAAGACATAGTAACACGCCTATTCTAGTATAGTGCTGTGTTAGCATGTTAAATAGTTCGGCAAAGCTTAATCCGCCCTCCTCCAGCCTTGTCAGCCCATCCCAACAGGGCATAGTTCTTCCACTACAGCATGCTGTTTCAAACAGTGTCTATTTCTGTCCTCTCCACACTTTATTCCAAGTCAGAGACAGAGTGCCTTTTGTATGCCGCCCAGGGAGTGATGTGTAGAATTGAATAAGTAGATATTTTTGACCAAAGAGCCAGTCTGAGTCTCAGAGTGGCAGCGCATGCTTTGCCAGTGCCAGTTACCAGCGAGGGGATGATCCTCTCATAATTCCCCCACATGCAAACTAAGCGATGATTACCAAACACTCGCTCTTTCAAACACGGTTAAGGCAGAGAAGCAAATGGGTCAGAAACAAAGCGTGTAACCATGCAGAGGAGGATTAGCCAAAAACTTTTCTTTTTCAGTCATGCACAGGGAGCGAGGCTGAACCAGTTCATAAACATTTACTCGGTTTCAAACAAACATACCGTCTGAAAGTTATGGAGCTCCACCAGAGTCTTCTTGTCGACCACCACGGGTCCCTTGAGCTTGCAGTGGAAAGCCTCCTCTATTCGGCGGTAGGAGGTCATCCCCTCCAGGGTGAGGATAGCTGTCGGTAGCTGGCTGGGGCTGGTTTGTCTGTCCAATGCTGCAGCTCTCCTCTCTGTAGCCTCTGGCAGAAACACATCCAGGTTTTATAAACTTTAGGATATTTATTCATGATAATGTGGTGAAATATAATATTGTGGATATCAAAATCGTGCCTATCCAAATGTTTAACTGGATGTTATCTCGTCAAGTTAACGAACGAGGAGCTGAAAGGTGTCCAGGCATGTTTCTACCTTTAATCATGTCTTTGAACTCCTGCAGAAGAACTTCCTGGGTCACTTCAGCTCCAGGAGAGCCAGGAGGTCCCTGTGGGCCAGGAGGTCCAGGAGGACCAGGTGGGCCCGGCTAGTAAAGAGAAAGACATACAAAGCATTGTCACGCACCAAACTTGATCTGGAAATCATTATGCAAGTTTTACTTATTTACCAATTACTGTAGTACATGAGAAAATGTACCAATCATCATCAGCAAGTACAATTGTTTGAAAGCTGCAAGACACACAGTCCATGGACTGGGTTTACCAGGGGTCGCTTGCGTTTGCGGCACTTTCCAGGGAAGTTCCCAACCGGCCTTTTGACAAAGTCCATCCATGATCCCAGTGGATCCACTCGCTGGTTGTCAGAAATCTGCAACACAAACAAAGGCCCAGAAAAAGTTTGATAAGTGCCATGTAAACAGCATACCACGCTCAAATGTCCTGAATTTGGGTTTTTTCAGAACATCATAAATTTCTAGTTGAGACATGTGGGACATGCTGATATTATGTGGGTTTGGGGAGAATTCTTTGGACATTCTTTGGCTGTGTATACAGCACATTCACATTATGCATCTCAATTGGAGGTCATACCGCACTATGTGACGCATGGCCTCTTGCCTTAGCTACAGTTCAAGCTTTACTATGGCTAATGAACGCAAAACGAGGAGAAACACACCTACTTTTAAACATTAAGAAAGACTTGCTTATCAACAGGCTTTCGGATATGTGGAAATATCCCAATGCAGACCTTTTTATTAATATGGCATATTTTTCTTTACAAATTACTTTAAAAAAGTATTAACATGTTCCACTATAGCAAAGCAAAATCCAATGAGAAGGAACATGTTTCACAGATGCAGACCTTCCCCTACAGCCACCACACTGTGTTCCCATTCCATAATTACAGCCTTTAAAAATGTTCTATTTACCAGATTCATTAAACATTTTATTTCTAAATAATGTTGCCCAAATGAGGTATGATGCAAAAGAACGTACCTACATGCTAAAAACCGATGAGTCATTATTTCTTCCTTTAAAACCATCGTTGGAAAATCTTGCCCTAAGATACAATTAAGTGGTGCCAGACACCAAGGAAGGTCACACAGGGAAACCTCTCTCTTTCTGTCTCTCCTGCCCAGTCCACTGCAATTCCTCAAAAGAGGCTTTTCTTTAATTAGTTTAAATTCACCATCTAAGTTTAGACACCATTCTTCTCTGAAAGCTTTACCCTATGCTTATTTTTTCATTCCAGATAATTCACTCAGGTGCCACGTCAGTTCTTATTTGCCCAATGTGCTTGGATGAATGTAAACAAACCTTGATTTTTTTTTCAGCACATGAAAATTTCCATGAGCACTCTGGTGAAAAATGAGTCTGCCGCTTGTATGTGTGATGTAGATTCTGTGGATTGCAGACCTCAATTACTGTAGTTTATAACAACATGTCAGAATTGCCAACACTTTCCTCCATCACCAAAAGACATAGTAGTATTTTTCTTTTATTAAACCTGCTGGTTTGAGTAATGCAATGATGGAAAATGTAATAAACAAGATAACAAATGTATATACAGTGTGTATACCAGGGCCATGATTTAAGATTGTTAGTCTGTTTCTTAATGCTTGATCTTATCTGAAATAACTCATTTATGATAAATTACTGCGCAGGAGACTGGGCTCAGTTAGGGAGATAAGAAACACAGTCCAAGAAGACCTGGAAACAGCATTTTTATGCACAGTGCTACAACTGGTGTGTTTTCATTTTGTAAAATGTGAAGCTGAAAGAATTCCAGCATGAATCTTACCCTAACCCTTCCCCAAATGTCAAGTGCCTTCAGTTGAGATAGAAGAGGAGATAAAGAAGAGCCATGGAGGTGAGCTGCCTGAAATGGAATTTGTTTAGGGTTGGCAGCGGGACACGGATCACTTATCTACAAAACCAACATGACCCTTTCTTCACTGTTAAAGACTTGCCTCTAGTTCCACCGCAACAAAGTTACTCCTTGTTTGTCTTTTCAATTCACTGGAATAAAAACAGTTTTTTTCATATTTAGGACTTGCAGAAGCCTCTTTCCCCCTCTCTCGCTCTGTGTGACTCTCTCTTCTCTCTGACAGCAGACAAAATAAACAACTTAACAGGCGCTGCGCCGGCTGCATGTTGGATCGTTCTGTGTTTTTATTGTGATTTTGAGGTTTGGAAACAGATAAAAGCACGACTGATTTGGTCAAGACAAGAATACTTTTACACTACTCAATACTGTTTCCATAAGACTGGGAGCCTGTTGGATAAACTGCTTTTTCCTTTGACATGTCAATTTTTCGCATTCATTAACATACCAGTTCTGAAAGCTTTATAGGAATAGTTTAACATCTTGGGAAATACTTAAACCCCTGCAATAAGTGATTTTTTGGCGACTTGGAAGTAGCAGAAACAAGTTGGCATGGGGAAACTGATAGCAAACAGTCGCTGATTTACACATTGAGCAGTTAAAAAGCAACATACGATTGATCTGAACGCGTTTCTGGATACATGACAAAAGTAAGTCCAATATTCAATGTCTTTTAACTCGTTTTTGGTCTCCACCAACTCATGATGGGAATGTTGGACTCTTATGCTGCTAAATGCTGTTAAAAGCAAACTTTATTTGCTTCGCTGGTGAGAGTTTGAAGAATATACCGTTACCATCATATTTGTTCGTTCAATATGGAGCTACTGCTAGCAGTCGGTTAGCTTAGCTTAGCATAGCATAAAGCATGGAAACAGTGTGAACCTGGCTCTGTCAAAAGATCAATGATTAACATGTTATATCTTATTTAAGAATCAATTATAAGAATTTAAAGAATAGAAAGTAAACATTGTGGTTTTAGAGGGGTTATGTTTGAGACTATTTATTGGCTGGGCCAATGCTGTACAAAGAGAAGCCCAGTTTTGTTCATGGGTGTTAAGATTATTCTTACTCTTCCACTGAAGTTATCATTGGGAAAGCTTGGATATATCCAACTTAGTACTCAATAACTTTGAAGTGCCTGATAACAAGTCAAACATAGATGCCTCACATCAGCCACAGTCCATTGTTCAATGTAAACTCGTTCTAGTTGTCAATATTATTTTTATTGCTCACACAACCAGCTCTGTAATCATACGACCACACTGAGCAGTCAGATAACATGGAAGCTGACAATAACCCCTAGTAGATTCAAAACATGTTTTTACACTTTGGTTTTTGTACAGATTAAACAAACAAGATAAAACATGTTAAATAGTGAGCAGAGTTGCTGTTACAGAAAACATTTGCTATCATTGGACAGAGCGAGGGTAACTGTTGCAGTGTTCATGCTAAGCTACGCTACCCAGCTGCTGGCAGTTGCATCATATTTACCGTGCAAACATGAAAATCTCCAAAATGTAAAACTACAACGGATTTCTTTAACATACCAGACCAGTAAGCTTGAACAAATATTAACATGTTGACATCTGAGGGTTGCGGGAGTGCTGGGGTTGTACTAGCATTCCCTGCCTGTGGCAGTTTGAGTATATTTCCACTGGGATTGATTGTAAAACTGTGAATCATCACCTCAGACAGCTCAGTTTGATATTCAAGACACACAATTATGAGAAGCAGCGGGCGCTAATGCTAAAAAAAAGTTTGTGTGTGTATATCAGGGTCATAGATCATCGTCTTGCTTTTCCAGAGATATGTTACAGTGCAAGTTGGCCCACACATGTGACATATAATTACACATCTTAGCCATTCCCTACATAATAATAAAAAAGACAGCATATCATTGCCAGGAAATCAGCCATACTCTGAGCTTGTTATCCTCTTTAACACACGCCATTGTAATTAAACCATTAAAACCTTGCCCTCAAGGATTTTCTGTGCTCAAGGAAGAAAGGCTATGACCAAAGTAATTATTACCTTCATTGCAGAGCTAAAAAATAACAGCAAATCACTGTATAAATAATCCAATCATCAGCTTAAGGAATGCTCAACTCTTTCCATTAAACAGATTGTGTTTTTATTTTAGGCATGTGCACTGTCAGAGTGTAGCATACACTATATAATGACAGCTGGGATGGCTCACACAACTTGCCAAGAGAAAATCTGATTCATTGTATGCAGGTGAGTCTCTGTCTCGCCTGAGAACATCAAAGACTCCACACATGCAGACATGAAAACCATATTGCTTGATGACACAGAAAGATCTGTCAGAAGCGTTCAATCTCTCACTGGCTGCTTTTGACTGTAAAGTAAACTACGGATTCCCTCGCAGAGCTCTGTATCAGCACGTACAAGTCGTGAACAAAGTGGGGAGGGAGCCGGTCCAGGTATCAGCCTGAGAGCTGATGAAGAACACCGGGGCTCTGGCTTTGATCACCGATGATGTGTGAGTGCCTCAAAGTGGCCTCGACTGTCAGCAGGTGTGAGCGCACGCCTTTTCAGCACGGACCCAGAGAATGTGTCAGGTATTCTGTCTAAAGGTGAGAAACTGTAAGTCTGCTAGACTTTGTTTATCCTCGCTGATGGGGCTCTAAATCATGACACATTGCTGACACTTCAGATCTGAAGAATGGGACGCATTGTGTCCAGAGGTAGGAAGAAGTTTTTACATTCTAGTAAGTGGAAGTACCAACAGGATAGTGTAAAAATGGCAAGTAAAAGCCCAGTATTCAATATTTTACACAAATTAAAGTCGTATTATCAGCCAAATGAAATTAAGTATAAAAGTATTTTAGACTTTTTATTTTAATATATTAGATTTTTGACACTAATGCATTTTTCCGTTGACAATTTTGGCTTTCCACATTTAAATGAACATGGTCGAGATAGAACTTAAAATGCATGCTCTGCTCGTAAAGAAATCTTCATTTAAAAAAAATCACAAAAGATTTTTGTTAAAATGTAATTGTATTATTATTATTTTGGTCCTAATCGTTCAGCCTCCAAGAAAGGTTGATATCAGCAGTTGGTTAGCTTAGCTTAGCACAAAGACTGGAAGCAGGGGGAAACTGCTAGCCTGCTTCAGTAGTTACAGAGTCCTCTGAGAGGTTGCCAGGCAACCAGCGAGACTCTGGAAAGTCAACATACATAGCCAACAAATTGTCCATCACGTCCCCCCTCGTAAAATATGACGTGTTAATTAGTGAGCTTTAGAGGTGTTGGCAGGCTGCTGGATACGGCCAGGCTAGCAGTTTCCCAACGTTTTCAGTCTTAATGCTAAGCTAAGCTAACCACAAGCTGTAGCCCTTTATTGACACACAGATATTAGAGAGGGATCATTATTCTCTATGAGCTCTCCACCATAACATGAATAAGCAAATTTACTAAAAAATTCCAAACCGTTCCTTTAACTTTTTCGGATACTGACTTTTAGTTTAGTCCAGTGGCCGCCAACCTGGGGGTCAGGCCCCTTTGAAGGGTCACAAGATAAATCAGAGGGGTCATGAGATGATTAATGACTAAGGAAAAAAGAAAAAACAAAGTTCTGCAACACAAATGTGTATACCTTTTTGGGACTTTTTTTCTGATCTTTGCTGTGTTGTGAAAAATATGTAATTTTACCACTTGTGTCTTGAACAGCTATTAATATAAATCCATTTGAGGAGATTGGAAAAGAACTGTATCTTTGGTGGACTGTTAACAACTCATAGACACCTTTAACATGACAAGGAGCTCCAACTAGACACTACTCTTAAATAAAGGGTCACGAGCCAAAATGTTTGGGAACCACCGTTTTTTATCTTTGCATTATATTTTATTTGCTTATTAGATTTATTTTATATGGAATAAAACTAGTGAACTACTTCTAAAAAGTAACTGTACTAGTGTAGAGTAAATATGAAGTAGTAAAGAGTGGAAATACTGAAATAAAAATACCTCAAACTTGTACTTAAGCACAGTAGAGTATTTGAGTAAACTTATTCTGTTACTCTTCACTGCTTTACTGTGTTCCAATGAGACACAATAACAGCGGACAGAGTTTGTTTTATTAACCTACAACACAGAATCAGTTGTAATCATTGTTGATTTATCACAGAGGCCTTAAGGGATTTTATTACCCAGAAAAGAATAATTCTGGTTTGCATGGATGATTCTTTTTACAT
>CAFUXE010000827.1:173015-223562 GCA_903364295.1 Serranus cabrilla | reverse complement strand
GGTTTGCCCTGTGGCTCGACTGTGGGCAGAACATTTCAAGTAAGAAGTCATTATATCCTCCTCCTTTTATACGATGCTTTTGTGGCTCCGTGTTGTGTTACAAAAGTACACACTGTAAACGGTGCATTTTTTTCTTTTATTATTTATATTATGCAACAAATTTGCACTCTGTCGTGTTGCATTACAATTTACAAGCAGTTGGAGAACTATGATAGGTGGTGAGACCGACAGGGGTGGAGGGTATGAAGTGCATTGTTTTTTGGCATTTATTATGTGTTCTTTTTAGAATGCATATTTGTTTTTAAAGAAAAGCTTCACCATTTCAGGAAAACATGCCGATTCAGACTGTATTATATTTTTGTCTGTTGCAGACGAATCGTTTTTTTCTTGGAGCCATAGCCAATCTACTGTTAAGTGTAGCGATAATTCTGAAATCATTGTTTCAGGAACATGACCAGCACATGATAAGAATCAGGCAAGATTAAAGGATTTCTGTAAACCTGGCATCAATCTGAAGCTATTATTAATTAAACGAAATCCAAATAAAACAGTTACTCCACGACTGTGTGGTAAAGACACAATGCCGTGCAGTTTATTTTACCTGAAGATTTCAGACGAAGTGACAAAAGAGTTTGTTTATTTTCTTCGCCCTCTCTCAGATGACTTCATTAGTTAATTTTAATGCTTAATGGTCGTTTAATCCGTCTGAAATGTTGAAAGCAGAGTTCACCATCATGCCACACAGACTACAGGTAGTTCACACCATCAGTCGTGTTATGAGAGGTGTGTGTGCTCTCACAGTGGCACTCTTTCCTGCGAGACTCGGTCTTGTCTCTCATGTGTAGGTTGATCCAAAAGGTCCCACACACCGCCGCATTAATCATCACTGGGGATGAGAGAGGGGAAACAAAAACCCTCGCCTCGGGCTCAACCCAGCCATTACTCAACACGCCAGGCGTGATGTTTGACTTGACTCCCTCAATTACAGCCATCACAGATACCTCACTGCTCTCCACAATGACAGATCCCTCTCATCTTAAGAGAGGCGAGCAATAAGGCTTACATGCGTGTACCTTTGACATATTGCTCTAAAATTGCACAACGGTGATGGTTCACAGAGATCACAGTTGTTTGAAATGTGCTTCACTTATCATCTCATTAAAAAAATTCCACTCACAGCGCAACTCCACACCTCACTATTGTGATCACTTTCAAATGGAAAATCTCCCGAGGAATGCAGTGTACGACTGCACGCTGCCAGCAGCCCACACACGGGATTGGTCAGATAGAAAAGTGAATGCCATCACAAGAACTGTTTCCACTGTTTCCACTGGGCACAAGGGAAAAACATGTAAATGTGGAGTGTAAATGTTTGGCTTGTTTGAGAACACACATTTCTTGCCAAGACAGCTCCAATGGACGTGTTGTTTTCCCTGGGACCTAACAGATGTGTAATAGGATAAACTTACAAACTACCCAAGGAAAGTAAGTTTACCGCTTTTCACGGTGTGTGGTACGGCTTCTTTTTTTTTTCCTTTTCTTGAACAGAAACCCGGATAGGGTGGCACCAACAAATGCGACCTTGAATACAACCACTTCCACAGATGTCAAGCTTAAAGCTCAGGTTCTCATCAGAGGTGACAATGTTTGGCAAAGACACTATCTGGCATAACACTGCGTCTTAAGAGCGATTATGTCATTACCCTCTGATTGTGGGAGATGAGATGAAAAGAATGTTAGAGAGGGAGGCACAGGGGGCTAATCCTCACCGAGGTGTTCTCTTTCAGGACCCTTTCTATGGGGCTTTGTGAGGGGCTTACACGGCATGCTGCCCCAGTTTTCGGGGCCGCACCGCCCCTATCGGATGTCCCAGACACAGCGGAGTCAGACTCGGCCCGTGAATGACAGAATCAATGGGCTGGGAACAACATCGCCTCAGGTCTTTAAATATCTGCCCACCTCATTTTCCCAGGAGTTACATCATGGCACTAGGCCTATAGGGAACCTCAGGGGACACAGTGTTGTGTGAAGACACACTTCTCCTGTGGGATGAGACAGAGGACTGAAATCCCGGTGGGGTGCAGCCTTGAGGGTTGACACAAGGTCATCCTTCATAGCCTCTGCTTTTACAGGGCAAACCAAGTCAAATAAACACCACCAGGCCACAACCACCTACAATGTGTTCTTAAAGATACAAAGGAGACCTCACTGCTTGGTTTCAAGGAGGGGGAAAAAAGGCGGCGAAGGTTACGGTTGGGATTCCAGAGACTGGCGGCTGGTAGGAGCTGAAGGCTGGTATATAGGGCAGTGAGAGTTATATGAGAATGCCAACATAATGGGTGGGCTGAAAGCAAAACAAATAGCCTGTTGGAAACCCTCACAAATATGCAACACCAGCAATAAACCAATAAATAACAGAGTCAAGGGCCAACTGTTGCTCCTGAAAATTGAATTGTACCACTGTAATGCTGCTTTGCTAGAAAAGTATCTTTCTAATGAAAACAACGTCGGGCTTCAGTTACAGATGACTCATTTTTTTCACTTTCTGTCAAAGTAATGATCTAGCTTATAACTCTAAAGGTTTTATTTTGTATCTTCCTGCTGAATATTTAATCTCACCTTATTGTGTCTTATAGTATCTCCTTGTGAGGATACCCTGAACTCTCCTCATCCTCATTTGTTCACATCGGCCGGAAAATTGGTGGCAGACACCCGCAGCGCACACTAATTGATGCATTGATCAGCCTTTAGATGTCCACATTCCTGGCATACCTCCGGAAGTCATCCATTTAGTGTTTCACACATTTAGGTCCGTCTCAGTGTCTGAAGCTTGACCTAGTAGGGCACACCTGTCCTGTCCTGGCTTTTACCTTTGCCACAATATATTTGCCCTGCAAATTGCCTGTGCTGACAAGAAATCTGCACATATCTTACATATCTGCAGGTTGACTTAATCTGCTATACTGAGAGGCAATGTCATCATAAGAAAAAGGCTCATAAATGTAACAAGTTTCATATCAAAACAGTCATTTTGACATTTTTAAATTTCAAGAGTTTTACCTTGATGCTTCCTCCGACCTCTTCACTGTTGGAAACTGTAGCATTGTAGGTCTCTGTGTGTTGTGGGGTGGCCTCCTTTGGCCTCTTTCTCTCCTTCTTGGCATCCACCCCATCCAGAAGGACACACTGAGTCCAAAACACTGCAGCCACCACGGCCAAAGGCCCAGCCCCACACCACATCTTCACACTACTTTTCAATCAGCACCAGAATCCCTGCAGAAACAGCCTTGAATCTTCTGTGGAGGACCAAGCCGTGTGATTAGACAGAAGCTCAGGATGCACACAAGGCTCACAAACACAAAGTCCCAACGGGGGGAAGGAGACTGGAGGAATGCAGCTTCAGGGACTCCCTGTCCAAGAGACTGTCAGACTGACTGCTGCCGCCGTTGCTCCCCTCTTGATGAGCTCTCAGCCAGCACAACGTTGCAGGGGCACTGGTAACTCTAGCCAGAAAGCTAGGAGGCTTACTCAACTATGAAATGTGTCAAGCAGAATGGTCCAAGGGAATGACAGATCGGCGCAGATCTGACAGCAAATAAACCCATTAGTGAGATTTTTCACGCTTTCTGCTCTGTTGGGGGGTGAGTTGTAGAGGGGGGGGGGATACAGGGGGCAAAAGAAGAGGCAGAGAGGAGGGGCGTCCAAAGCTGAGGGTGGGCTGTGAGGGCTAGAGATGGATGGCAATATTCTCTTTTTCCCCCCGCTCTCTCCTGCTGTTTCTCACACAGAGCAGTGGATCCAGTCTCCAGCAAAGTTGTGTGGTTGCTGGAAAAGTTTCAAAAGTTGTGCTTTCATCAGACGATGCAGCTCAGTGTAAAAATCAATCTGTCTGTCGGCACACCGTGCACCCTGCGGGAGATGCAGATTAAACAAAGCCCAAGAGGAGATGGATCAGGTCAAGTTTTGATCTTCCTCCTTTCTCCTTGAAGCAAAAACTGGCTCCTCAGCACTATCACAAGACTTTACAGGTAGCAGGTAGCTCTTCTGACACAGCTCAGGTGCTCCCTGCTAACTCTCCCAACAAGTCATCAAGTCCAAGGCCACGTGCAGGTTTCACGTCAGACAGCAGTGATTTGTTGTGGGGTAGGTTCTTGTTTGCCGTTGCACTCCCTATCCCTCTGGTCTCAGTTGCTCCTTTGCTCTGACTGGCTTACAGGAGGGCTCACAGTGGAGTTTTATCATCACCCTTTCTCCCTCCCGCTTCTCTTTCTCCCCCTCTCCCACTCCCTCTGCCTGTCTCTCTCACACTGTTTCTCTCTGTTTCTCTCCCTTGCCTCTATTGGCAACCTTACTAGCTTATTCAGCTCTGTTTTATCTCATAGATGAAATGTTCAAGTTGAAGAGGTTCTTTGGCAGACAAGTTGTGTGTGTGTGTATAAAGTTGTGTATCAGTATGTGAGAGTCTTTCATTTTGGCTCAATATTAGTCTGCTCCACCAAAGCCCTGTGTTTACATCCAAGCAAGAAATAGAAATGTATGTTTTTGTGACCTCAAGGCATTATCTTGTGTAATCCGCTGCTTGAAAAACTGCCAAAGAACCCTGACTGTGCCATATACAACAGTGCATACATGTCTAATTCTATGTTTATGTCCAGAAGAATGTCTCACTTTTCTGAATGCTCTATTTGGAAAAGATTTTAAGTAAGTGCCTATATTTCAAGTAATGTAAATTGCAGGTTTCAGTAAATAACATGACTGATGTGAACAAATTATTGGTCTGGGTATTCCTACAATCAGCTCATTTGTCTAAAGGGTATTCAGCCCTCTCATACTCTTATTAGAATAAATGACATGTTAGCTACCAGGATTTTTTTTACTTCACAGCTTGCATGTTTAGACTGCTTTTTCCTCTACTTGATATTATTACATTTTAACACAGTGCCACCCAGAGGCAGCAGCCAAAAGTACAATCTAGTATCCAGTACCTCTCAAGTATGGCTTCATGCTGCTGCCATCCCAGTTCCTGTATCCGCTGGCTGTCAGTCTGGAAACGTAGCAGGTCGCAGCAGCAGCAGCAGCAGAAAACAGCGGCAAGCTCCCCACTGTGAAACAGAACAAAACCGGAAGTTAGCCTTCAAAATAAAAGAAATTCAGAAAAACATGAAATAAATCTTACTTTCGATTTTAATTCTTATTTTAGGTGTGTGTATTAGCAGCATGAAGAGGGTTGACTATCAAAACAATCTTGAGTGCCATGAATAGACTGTATCTCTTTGCAAAATGTGATAAATGTGACAGCAAATTAATTAATTAATCATTTTTATTCTTCAGAATACTTTTAAATAAGCCTATTTGCCATTATTTGCTTGCATTTTCTTTTCTTCTTTGACTGACTTAATTGATTTATTATAATTATTTGTTGAGATTTTTTTAAATCAAATTTATATTTTATGTTTGTGTATTAGCAGCATGAAAAGGGCTGACTTGTTACTTTGATTGTATTGTAGAAAAAAATGAAAATCTCAATACATGTTTCCATTGGTAAGCAGTAAATGTAATTAATGTGTTGCATTATAGAGTTAGTCAGAGAATACATTCTATTGCATTATACATATTTTTTAATTTATCGAATATTTGGTAGTTGGAAAATATTTGCTCACACTGGCATGACAAATTTGTCTTTTACAAAAGTCGCAAAACATTTGTTATTTGCAGTTCTGCTGACCACATCTGTGCTTTTATTTGCCTTAAAATCACAATCAATGCTTTACAAATCCCTTATAAGACAGTAAATTGATTATTCCAGTTTTTGTTGTTGTGTCAGACAATTTAAGGTAAATATTAGTGGAATTAGAATATACTTAGACTAGAGTATTCAATTTCTCAATACATATGATTTTTTTTTTTAGACAGAGCCACTTGGTGGTACTTCTGTTATCTCCAAGGCTGAGTGGTACCAGCTCAAATAACTATGTCATACAAAATACAATACAATACAATAATTGTATTATGCGGGTTTTATTTTGAAAGCGCTATCTGGAAGTTCTACCTGTGAATTTGTTTCGCTTAAAATAAAATCATAGCGACGTTAGCAACTAGCCAGGAACCTGTTCAACTGACAGCTTGGCTATATCAACGTTAACTGGAACAGCATCAGAAAATACTTTTACAGCCGACTCGAATCTCTTCAGTGGATTTTTCGACTAAGCCGTCCCACATTTTGGAGAGGGGGTGTGGGGGAGCCACGTGTACAGGAACTGGAGTCTGACAGCTTGCCTGACTGGAACCACTGCAGGTCTGTTTAACTAGGAAGTCCAGCTAGCATTAGCCAGCTGATACTTACACTACAGCTAGCCATCTCTCAGTACCCGAAGTCTTTTGAACTTGTATCGTTTTCAGTCGCCGGGCTTGACAGGTTGGTCGCATTGTCTCTATTTATACTATTAAACGTTACTTACACAATCAACCGTTAACCTATAATGTTTTATTAGCTTGTATGCTGTAGCTATGTAGCTAAGTTAGCTATCAGTCAACTGCGGTACAAAATAATTCGTATGACGTGACGAGGCTAAATTCATGAGCTGACCGCTGTTTATGTTTAGTTGAGAAACAGTTGGTTGATTTATGAGCACGTTATAATGTGCTTGTAAATACCTTTCAAGTGAATAATGACAACAATAACTTTAAGTAACGATATCGATGTCCGAGGAGGCTAAATTATCGTTATAACCTTAAGTAGCGTTCAGAATACCCCTCATATCCCCGTACAACGGAGACGTAAAGTTGTCCTAACTGTGTTGTAATACGTGATTTATTTTTGCTATTGGCTGCGTATATTTATGTATTCCTGGATATTGACTGTTAATAATTGTTGACTCTAGGAGGGCTTATCTTACAAATAAAATATCTTCTTGAGTCATACACTTAAGTATGTCTACAATGAGGGTAAGGTGAACGGGATTTTCCAGTGGGCGTGTTGCAATGCAGGAAATCCGATATGACCTGAACGTCGCACTAAAGAGCAGTAGTAAAAAGATATTGAAAATCTTAAATATGGACATTCCTTTACATCATAATTTATTGTTGATTTATATTTTGCGTCATCACTCAGATGACTAAAAACTTTTTACATTTGATTTTACATTTACATTTCCCCCTCAATAGGCAATCATGGCTTTTTGGAGAAAACTGTGGTGCAGAAACCTCCTGGCAGTGTCACTGCTTTTCTATATCCTGCTCCACACTATGGATGTCCATGCACGTCCAGCCAACATGTCAGCCGCTAAAGATAAGTCTCCAGCCAGCAAGGACGACAACGAGATTCTCCCGCCAGACCACCTGAACGGAGTGAAGCTGGAGATGGACGGCCACCTCAATAAGGACTTCCACCAGGAGGTTTTTCTGGGAAAAGAGATCGAGGAGTTTGAGGAGGACTCGGAGCCAAGGAGGAACAGGAAGAAGCTGATTGAAATTTTCACCAAGTAAGACATACGTGTCTTTCCTTTGCGTCCTGCTCAGGAGTTACAGCATTCCTCAACAGGGTGCTTAATTGTAGCTGCTGATCAGGTTCTTCATAATCATTAGCATGATGTCTGAGTGTAATGAAGAGCAAAGGGAGCTGTAACCCTACATGCTGTGATAGTTACACTTTAATGAGAAGCTGAAGGTGTGTTACAACTACATGGTATTGCAAAACACACTGAATGAGAAAGCAAATTGAGGAACTCTGATATAGTTTACTGCAGATTATTTTCTTCAAAATCCAGATATGGAAAAAAAGTTTCACTTATGAACAAACATGAATCTGCATAGAGTTAATTTACATGGCAAGGTGCCATTGTTATAGCAGAGGATGGCAAGAAAGGAAAAAGAACACAAATCCCTCACCATGACTTGACAGATTTCCCCCCTCCCTCACTTGTTTTTCCTTAAATGTAACGAAAAATCAATGTTAAAGGTATTTTGGCATGGCCAGTTGAAACACAAGCCAGACAGATCATATGGGTCATTACAACAGATGGTATATAATTGACAGTTTAATGACTTTGCCAATGTTCAGTAAAATTAGCAACTGATTCCTTTTTCTTTTTTTTATAATTCTCACAGAGTTGATTTCAACAAGGACAGGAGTGTTAGCGCCAAGGAGATGCAGCGCTGGATTATGGAGAAGACGGAGGAGCACTTTCAGGAGGCCATGGTGGAGAACAAGAACAGTTTCCGTGCTGTTGACCCAGACGGTGACGGTGAGAGAGGAAATCACATCCACTTGTAATTCAGAGCACACAGACTGCTTTTTAAATCCCATCAGGCTCGTGGCCTGTGTGGGCCAACAGTGTGTCCCAGACTAATGAATATTTTTAAGTTAAGTCAAAACCCAAATTCTCAATTCATGCTTTGCCCATAGGTCACGTGGCATGGGATGAATACAGAGTCAAATTTCTGGCCAGCAAAGGTTTCAATGAGAAGGAAATTGCTGAGAAAATAAAGAATAATGAGGATCTGAAACTGGACGAGGAAAGTAAGTAGAGAACTATGAGATGTGTTGTAACCTTTTAAAGAATGTCCCAGAATATGTGCTGCAGCTATCTGGATAACATTGTTACGGAGTTGAATATTCTTATCTAATCGTTGCAGCTCAGGAGGTTTTGGAAAGCCTGAAGGACCGCTGGTTCCAGGCCGACAACCCCCCAGCTGACCAGCTGCTGAATGAGCAGGAGTTCCTGTCTTTCCTTCATCCTGAGCACAGCAGAGGCATGCTCAAATACATGGTCAAGGAGATTGTGCGCGACTTGGGTACGTTTTACTTCCTCAATGTCAAATATTCAGAAGTGTCATTGTCTCAAACCTGTATTAGATATTATTTTTAGCAACTTGTAGGCAAACAATATTTATCCAATACTGATGGGCCTGTAAGCTCCGTTTTAATTTCCACTAATTCCCCAGGGAAATATTTGGCTCTTTAGCTGCTGAATGATCCTGAAAACCGCTGCCTGCTGCTGCTGGAAATTATTCTGATGAGAGCAGTGAAACCAAATCACATACAAATAGTTATTTAGTTCATTGTTAATATAAAACGTTTCGCTTATAGTAGCTTTAATGTCCAACCTTTAATATATTTAAGATGTGACTGTATGTTAAGGTCACACTCTTACTATGACAACCTGATAAAAGTTCCATTAAACTGGGAACTGGTTATGTAAACTGCACTATGTAAATATCTTGCCGCTTCTCTGTTGGGTCACGCTTTCTCCACAAACAAACAGCCTGCTGGCAGTTTACACAGTGGAAAGTGACAGGATATTAACGTTTAAGGTAAATGGTGTAAGGTTGCTACTGGTGATGATTATTTTCATTGATTCATCTGCAGGACACTTGGTTAATTGTTTGATCTTTGAATTTCTTGTTGATGCAGTATGCAATACATTTGATGGATCTTGATATCATATCTTACATGGATAACTGGATAAGGATTGCTCTATGACGACCATTATGAAAATGTATTTAACATATACAGGTAAAAGCAATTCAATGTTATTTTGCTGTTTGCAGACCAGGATGGTGATAAGAAACTGACCCTGTCGGAGTTCATCTCTCTGCCTGTGGGCACCGTGGAGAACCAGCAGGCGCAGGACATCGATGACGACTGGGTGCGAGAGAGGAAGAAGGAGTTTGAAGACGTTATTGATTCCGACCGTGACGGCATTGTGACCATGGAGGAGCTGGAGGTGAGAAATGAAAACATCATTTTTTGTTGTCGGAAGCTTTCAAGTCTGTATCTACAAAAGTTGTATTCTTATTTATTTATTTGGTTGAAGTCTATATCTGAATGTCAATTATTTTGATTTCTACTGTGTCAGATTTACGTCCCCTTCCTCAAACTGCCATAAAAATACTATAAATTGATATTATTTTCCACTTTAATCAAGTAAACTTTTTAACATCATAAGTCCCGATCATAACTACCAAACATTCATTCATTTTCTGAATTTTGCATTTTTTAACGTTAACAGTAAATCAGTTCACCATGAAAAATATTTGAGTGGTTAAGCATGTAGGTCTAATGTTACGTTCACTAACGCCTTTTTTTGAGAGATTAAAATAGAAACTTCACCACTGACATTTCTCCTCCCGCCCTGTGTGGCCCACAGGAGTACATGGACCCGATGAACGAGCACAACGCTTTGAACGAAGCAAAGCAGATGATCGCCGTCGCAGATGAAAACCAGAATCATAGTTTGGAGCTGGACGAGATTCTCAAGTACAGCGAATACTTCACGGGCAGCAAGCTCATGGATTACGCCAGAAATGTTCACGAGGAGTTCTGAAGACGCTCTTCCCCTCTCGGTCTGCTCAGCAAAGCAGAGCGACATCCTACATCTGCTTCAGGGACAAGCCTGAGGAGGGGGGCAAACGAATGATGGGATGTTCTAGTGTGCAATTCTGTGTTTAAAAACCTCGGCGGCCTCTTTCACCGCTGACTCCAGTTAATGCATCCTTCCTTCAGCCCTGGACTGTCTGCCAGCCGTCAAAGTTAACATGGTCTGCCTTCTGTGTGCCATCGGACTTTTAAGTGTTTGGGCTGTTCAACTCCAAATTTCCGTGTGTGATATTGTGAAATGTGTGTATATGAGGAATTGTAGCCCTGACTCGATGTTTCCCTTTGGTGCGGTGGTGAGAGAGACTGCGCAGCGAGGCGATTATTACCATTTGTTCTGCAGGATCTGTCGCTTTTAGCTGGCCCGTCTGTATACACTGTAAATATTCATTGTCACGCATTAATGCCTATGGCAAAGAGAAAAGCTGAAACTAAATACAATGCTGCTAAAAAGGAAACACCCTTACAGAGATATAATCATAAACCGTTTAGTGGCGACGCACACTTAATTCATGCTAATTCAAAGGTGATTTGGACATTAGTGGGGTCAAATTCCACTAAGTTTCCATTACAGACAGAATCCGTCCTACTCATAAACAGGGTAAAAACATAGAAGTATAACTTTGCAGAACTGCCTCAAAAACATTCAGCAATCCTACTTAGCAAAGACTTTTATTAACAATGTGTCAGAGTAATATATGGGAACAGTGTGCCTTTTTCCCAGCAGACATTTTGACTTATTGAAGGAAAAGCACTGATGACATGAACGATATATTATTTACATAATTACTTTCACCTGTGTCAGTCAAAATGTCTCCTGTCTGTAAAGGCCCGTTGTTTTGTTTTGAACTAAAAGCAGAATAATTCCTGCATTGTTGAGGTGTGGATAAAGAAGAATTTATTTATTTGACCAGTATAATGTGGATCAGCTTGGAACAGCTCATAAATGTCCTGTTTTTGTTTGATGGCTGTAGTCTTTGTGTCCTTGTTCACAAAGGATGGATAACTCACTCATCGTCATATTTAACTGTTTGAATGCTTTTTGGTTATTCTGTACAATTGCACTTGTACCCTGTTTTCAAATGCATGGACAAAAAAAAGACGTTACATTCCTCTATTTTGTTGAGTGTTTGAATCCTGCTCCAGGCTTGTCTGCCCTCGGTCCTGTTTGGATTGCAAGATAAGATTTATGATGACAGAATGTGACACAGCTTTATAAAAATGTATTGCAAATATACTGGTAAACAATAAATATTTCTTATCAATGAAGGAGTACCTGGTTTTAATACGTTTTTTATAGGGCTTCAACTAACATTTTAAATCAATAACATCACTGGAAATATTGGGTGGGAAATATTGCCACTTGTATTGTCCGTACAAACAATCCAAAACCAGGATATAGATATATAAGATATTCCACTCCAGTAAAAGTAGCTTCAGTGCAAAAATACTCTTACAAGTGAAAGGCATTTAAAAGCATATTTAAGTACATAACAACTGGCATCAAAGTATACTTAAAGTATTAAAAGTAAAAGTACTCATGCAGACCCATTTGAGAATATGGTACTTACTATATATATGTGTGTGTATATATACATATGCATATATATACATACATATAAATATATATACATATATATATGCATATATATATACACAGTACCATTTGGACACACCCTCTCATTCAATGGTTTTTATTTATTTGTAATATTTTTGTAGTTTAATACTGACAGACATCAAAACTATGAGGGAACACATATGGAATTATGTAATTTTAAAAAAAAAAAGTGTTAACAAACTAGAATGTGTTTTAGATTTTGGATTATTTGAAGTATCAACATATTTTTTTTAAACAGCTTTGGTTTGAGACCATCAAAACTAAAGGTGGCTACTTTGATGAATCTAATATATAAAACATATTCTGGCTTTTTTTTTTTAACTACATAACTCCATATATATTCCCTCATAGTTCAGATTTTTTTTAAATATATTTTTTATCAACATTTTTTATTAAACTTATAAATATACATTGCAAAACAGAATGCAGTTAACATTTTTTCCTTTTTCTCTCTGAGCAACATGTGAGGACCCTGAAACACAGGCCCCACATGCAATCCCCACAAACAATAAAATATTAATCTACAATATAGAGAATATTAAGAAAATAAAGATAAACCATAGAATGAGAAGGTGTGTCCTAACGTTTGACTGGTACTGTGTATAGATATATATATAAATATATGTTATATGATGTCTCTTAATAATTTCTCTGGGTAATTGTGTGACGGCGTTTCTTCCTACTTTACAATTTTATTAAATCAAACAACCGAATAATGGAGAAAATAATCATTAGTTGAAGTCCTTAATAATAATTTTATGATGTATAGTAGTACAACAACCACAGGTGACATTTTTCTACTTGTACTTTTGATATCTTAAGTACATCCTGATACTTTAACTTCTGTTAAGTCACTGTTGCTGACTGAGGTAACACAGTGTTGACTGAGTCTGAAGTATCATCATCAGTTACTCTTTACTGTCCAGGGAGGCACTGAGCAGGAGCAGAGACAGTGCAAAAAAATAGGAAGTATTAGGCTGTGAGTAGAATATGAGAGGTCACAAACACTAACCTGAGGCAGGAGAACAGAACAAGGCTGGAGAGTTGCAGGAAAGGAGATGACTTGACTTGTGGAGGTCCAACACAGAGAAGAAAGTTTAATCCAAAACTTGCTCTGCGCACCAGTACACGCCTGGGAAATCCAACACCTATCACTTTGTTTTTCCTTCTTTTCTTTTTTTAACAAAACTGGCCAGAAACTGTATCTAGCTTCCCGCTCTCCTGCATGCTTCACTCCTTTGTTAGTTCCCTCAGCTCACAGGTGTGTCTCATTAATCTCTCAGGTTAAAATGGCTGCCAAACCACATGTTTGGAAATAATTGTGCAACAGCTGATTATCCTAATTAGAGCAGCAATCATAGATAAAACGGTCATTAGAAACTATTTTGACAACAGATTAATTTGAATGAGAAACACTTTCTGGTTATGATCGTCCATTTCTACCTGAAAAAAAAAGTTTAATTAATAATTTTTTTTTTTTTTTAAAGATCCACCAGTTTTCATTCATGAGTCCCAGATGCTGTTTTGAGAAGATTTTATTGCGTATATACGGGTTAAGGTTCATTGTGTGTTCTATGTAATGTAGCACTTCACAACACAGCAGGATTGTAAGAACAACCACCATTTCACTAAACCAATGATTTGTTTAGAAGCGGTTACATACTAAACATCAATTAATATTCTTTCATAAATCATCTTTTGTCAGATTTGATTATTCACAATTCAAAACGCATTACTGTGAATTTTACAGCTGCAATCTAGAATGGCTTGGACTTTGACATGATAGTGTGATACCCAATCAGATTTTTATGTGCACGCTTTTACTTCACAGACATCACTTCACAAGACAAGAGCTTTTACATTTTCCCCAATATCATTAACGTGTTTCTCGTACAAATCAAACATAGAATCCGTCTGAGAGCGACACTGAAAGTCAGTGCAGCTGCAGTTTTTACGAACCTCCTGAATACTACTCCGCGTCAGACACATGCAACCTTAAGAATAACTTCAAAACTGTAAAAAACACAACAACCCCTCTAAATGCCACCCTAATATACACTGAATGTATCGTTCAACATACTAAACATATAAATATAATCAGTTGCCAGCACACAACAGAAGAACACATTGACACATCATTATACAGTACATAGCTTACGTTTCTTTTTAGAATACAGATAAAACACACACGCACACACGCAGGCACACACAGTACATTCATAAATGAAACATAGAAAAACGGATCAAGATGTGCTGACATATCAAAGTAAACAAGAGAAACTTTAAGTAAGGCGGTTTTGTAAATGTAAATGCAACATTTAAACAATTATTTCAAGATTCTCATGATGATCATTATCATAATAATAATAACAATGAAAATAATAGTAATAGAAAGCAGCATAACAGTTAATCAAGTTCCAGTTCCTCCTCAACACTCATTTCTCAAAAAAATGAAAGAATAAGGGCTTTATAATCAGCTTAACAAAGCAGTCTGCTAGTAGCAGAATCTTCAGCTTTATGCTTTGTGCCTTGAATTTGGGGATTTTGTATGAAATGGGATACAATACCTACTTGTTTCATCTGATTTGAATGTAAAAATCCTTAAATTAAAAGAAAATGTTGGTATTTTTTTACCTTATAACTAAAAACCCTACAGAGATATAAAACATTTTCCTTCACCTGGTCTATCTGTCTTTGGGTCTCACTAAGTCTTGTTTAACCTCACACATATTGTGTCAATTGAATGTACTGGTGTGTGAAGAGCCATCACTACAATAAATATGTCACTGTTCAGACTGCACTGTGTGCTGCTGTTAACCTGCTATACGCGACATAATTAGACTCCGAAGTCGGAAAAAAGATTAAAAAAGAAACTGACCGTGAATAAAACATAAATACATAGAAGGTTGTAAAAAATAAGGACTGGATAGTAAAGGAAAGTTAAAAGTCTAATCACAGCCGCCCGCGATGAGCTTGTGCTCGTCTCTAGCCTCGGTCTCCGTTTGGTCGTCAGTCTTCACAGGTAGGGATACTGGTTGAGTTTTCGCTGGTAAGAAGCACCGGCGTGGTGGAAAGGCTGCCCTCCCAGCTGCTGCTGCTGCTGCTGTTGGTGGTGGCTGGCGTACTGTCCCGGAGCAGACCCTCCCAGGGCCAAGCTGCCGTTCTTCTGGAGCAGCGCCAGGGAAGAGTAGGCTCCGCCCGCCCTGCTGTGGCGGGACGAGCCACCTTGCATCTGGTCCACAGCTTGAGACACAGAGGCCAGGGCGGCGGACGCCGGGTAGGCGTACAGGTTCGGGGTTGAGCTGAAGAGGGTGTTCTCGTGAAGACGGTAGGATGAGTGGGATGAGACGGGAGGGGGGTATGTGGGCTGCCGTCTGAGGGAGCCACTGCTTCCTGTTTGATCATGGGATGATGACATCACAGACTGCTGGACCTGAAACAAAGACGGTTGGATGGATGGATGGGCGTGGTTGTTGCAGGACATAGCTTTGGTGAGCTCCAGTGACCTGTGCCTGCTGTTTTAGTGCTACTTTGTATGGAAAAAAATATATATATATATATGGATACACTGAGGATACACTGAGCTGAGACACACAAGCCCCTTTCAGACTGCAGTTTCAAGCCGTGATATTTACGCCTCTGTGTTCCTTCAGTCTGAATGTCCCAGAGGTGCAATGGGGGACCAAGTGATCCTGAGGCGTTTGGTGAGATAGTTCAGATCAACGTTAACCGACGGAGCTGGCAAGACGCAAAATATGACCACATGGCCAGCGCTCTGGTAATTAGATCAGAAATGGCCATTATCATCAGAAAGACGCCTCTCACTCAAATCCGACAGGAATCAAATAATGTTAAATGCAGAACAATCTCTACAGAGTGAAACAGCACGCTGGGCAGTTCTTCTAACGTCAGTGTTTTGAATGCACTCACTGCTGAGGTCACTTATTATACACATATTGCCGCTGTTCTGTTACACACCACTACCATCTCCTCCTTCTTTGTTCTGTCATGCTGTATTGCAATGTGAATAGATGCCAGTAATGCACAGTTGTAGAATCAGTGTGAATGTCCTAAGGGGAATCTCAGTATGAAAGGGGCTAAAGAGTGCTCAGATTAACCTCTAATCTACAAGCATTGAGGAAGCAACTTCAGTTCTTTGAACATGTGTTATGGACTTTTAGACTCTTTACCTTCCTGAGCAGATATTAGCTACATTCAGAGGCTGTTACCTGACTCAGGTTCAGAGGCTGAGATCTGCTGGATGTGGCCCGTTGATGGCGGTCGGTGTTGGAATCTCCTGCCCGACTCGACTGCTGAGTTGAACCTTTCTTGGATTTTCCAGAGCCAGTTGTAGCTTGTTCTACCCATGAAAAGGGAGACAGAATACTGTTAGTGCTAAGAGGAGGATAGATTACAGCTGACTGTAAAAGAGATCAGTTAAACCTTTCAGTCTGAGAGCTGGACTGATTATTAGAGCACCTAAATTCACATCTAAATATTTAAAAAAACAATGAATATATGTGAGGACTAGAGGGTGTTTCTGCTCGCGGACCTGGAGCAGCTGGAGCTTTGTGTGTTGTGCTCTCCCCCGGCTGGCTCTTCACGGACGGCATGATGATGGCCAGAGACTTGGCGGGCTGTGAGGTGGTCTTGGGGCTCAGGGGGCTGCTGGTGGAGGAGTCAGAGTCATGGGAGTCATGCACCGTCACACAGCTGATCACGTTGGTCCTCTGGCTCGTTCCAGAGCTGCAGGGGAGAAGATAAGAGGCGTAAAATAACCGCTTAAGAAAAATAAATCACCCTTTTTTAGGAAATGCGCTCACCAGGCAGCAGGGAACTTCCTGTCATCCTCGTCCTCCGAGTCGCTGTGGATTGTGATGATGCTGACGGCGGGACTCGGCGTGTCTGAGATGACGATGGGCTGAGACTGGTCACCAGCAAAAGCAGACGTGTTGTGGACCACAGTGGTGGCAGACGACACAGGCCTGGAGGGGAAGAAGATGCTCCATCATTGTCTTACTGCAAATATCAAATCTATTGGAATATTTTAGGCAGCCTGCCAAGGAAGTTATGCAACCTTGTCGCTGACTGATGTGTTTCCATGGCACAGAGGAATAAAAAATATCAGGATCTGGCAACATAGTGTGATGAAAAATCTCCATTTTGTGACCATTCTTTTGTTACAGACCCCTCACACAATGTCATGCCTGTATTCTGATGCTATGACTATGCAGAATATGTGAAGAAACTATTTTATCTCTGGTGACTTCATGTCTCTGCAAACAGCTCGCTGTTTATCTCTGTCCTTGGACCAAATGAGACGCTGCTTGTCTAGCCATCCCTGATAATGTGAAGCTATGACTTCATTGTCACCAACTTATAACAACTTCCCCCGAGGGATAGCTTGGTGCTCAGCTCATTGATTTGACTGTGCTGTGAGTCCATCTAGATGCTGAATTAAACTTAACAGAAAAACAACTCTGACTGGATTCAACAGAAATTACAACCACAATAGACACAATTTAATTTTGGTCTTTTCATAGAAAACTGTAATGCAGGGGTATCCCGGTGGCATACCTGGGTTCAAATCTGACTGGAAGCCCTTCCCCGCATGTCTTCCCATCTGTCTCCCCCTTTCACTCTGTATCTCTCCTAGTATAAATAAAGCCTTAAAATGGCCAAAGAAATATCTTTAAAAAAAGAAAGCTGCAGCCCTCTTTGAACACGTGGACAGGAGAAGCCAAACCCCGAACACTACAATTTATGGACCACTGGCCCCCCAGAAAAACATGCAAATAATGTGAATGTCTGACAGGATACCTGGCTCTGCTCTCTGCATGTCGAGCCTTTGACCTCTTGCCCTGTTGGGATCTTGAGTGAGCGGCCCCTGAGTTGTGGCCTTGGGAGGCAGCGTGACGGCCTGCACCAGAGTCCTGCTGGTTGGCGCCATCGTATTGGCTTCCATGACGACCCCTATTAACAGAAAGGACAAATTAAACTCAAACTGCATCACATCTGAAAGACTGAAAAAACCTTCCATTACATTTTAACATAAGCTGAAACTGGGGTTTGAACACATCATGAAGACCCAGAGTCCCTGAACTCACCTCCAGCCAGAGGCTTGTTGACCGTCAGTGATGGGGGCTCCCATGGGTGAGTCGGGCACCACGGCCTGCCCAGGGTTGTGGATGGCCATGCCTGGCATCTGCTGCCATGTGGAAGGGATGAGGATCTGCTGTGTTCCTGCTGGCCAGCCCTGCTGTTGGCACACATACATAGACCAATATTTAAATACTGTACTTTGCAAAAACCTTAATATTCAGCAGTGTTACAGTAACAAGAGAACAAAGTACAGTGTGTTGGCCAAAGTAGTATAGAAGTTGGAGTTATTTTCTTTTGAGAATCAAACTGAAATAAAAGGCATGATGAGCACATGCAGTTTGTAGACACACAAATGTTCCCGTCTCTGTCCCACACTAAAAACATCCAGCAGATCCAGACACACAGACAGCTGAATTAAACTCATTAGGGGAAAGAATAGTATTATATTCAATTTCTGCCAAAAGATCTCCTTAAATCCTACAGCGCTCCTTTGAGAAGCAGAACATACCAAACCAAGCTTAGAGAAAGACAGTAACACCACAACCCACAACATTTCACTGAGGTTCTGATGCCGAGCATGCAAGAGCTGCACAGTCCTGAAAAAAGAAGGTCCAGAAACAAAACCACCAACCTGAAAGTAAAAGTTATGTGTTAGTCGGAGGCAAAGAGAGGAAGAAATGAAAAAAAATTAATATTGTGGGAAGCCTCTGAAGCTCTAAAGTTGCTCTACATGGAATTTTATGTTCAACAAAGAGAAGCTCGGATTAAAACACACGTTACTGTGACCATTACTCCACTATATCTTTACAGAGTAAATAGCTGTTAACTGCTATATTATTTTTTGAACGTCATGCACAGCCCCTCTAAAAACACTGCTGAGTGTATTTTAGTCTACCACTAGGGGGCGCATGAGTTGTACACATCATGGTTTAACTGTAATAAATTACACAGCTTCGTTTGAATTTCTATCTGAAAAATACGGACTTATTTCATTCTGTTTCTTAACTCCACACTTCTGTCCAACACTCTGGAAACAGGATCATCCTTTGTTTGTTCAAAGTGTGTTTTTGTCTAGTCAAGGCCAATGATTTTAATAAGAGTCTTTCCCATGCTGAAGGAATGACTGGAGATAACTTATCTGTTAATGACCTCAGTGATGTATAAACTGGGCGTCTCCTCTACTATGACTAAACACATCTCTCTGTTCTGGGAGCTCCTCTCCCACAAACTCTTTGGGTTGTGTGAGATATTGTGCACTGTTTCAATAAAGAAACACTTTTTTGACTTCAAGATCCTTGTGATTTTTCAACCACAATTTGATATTTATCAAACATGTATTTACTAGATGCGACAGTGAAGCAGGCAGCATCTTGCAAGAAAGCTGTTCAGGGTATGTTGGACAGTCTGGCCCCTGAAGCTGCAAGCAAAAGCACAAACCAAGCTGGTGAGCTGCACATGCGTCCCATGTTCTGCTGCATACTGCTGACATACATGAGCTAGGAGGAGGAGAGAGGAAAGAAAGAGATTTCAACCAGTTATGATGGTGGTTTTTTACCAGCATGGAGGCATTCTGATCCAGTAAACCATCGAGGCTCGCACCCCTGCAGCCAAGTGGCAGGCGAACTGAGCCTAAAGACTGCATTCCTGCCACAGAGGCGTACAGGCTGCCTACCAGCAGGGGGTCGAGGGACGCCTGGGAGGAGGTGTGAGGGGAGGCGTTTAGACACATTTGGAACAGACCAGCTCCATATTTTACTGAATCCTAGAGAAGAAGAGGGAGTCTTTGCTTTGAATCAAAGGTTTTTAGTTCCACACCAGAAAAAGAATACTGCTGTGAAAAGTGGAGAGAACAAACAAACATACAGGACCAACCACATGTACACAAAACCAAATATTTAACTGAGTACCAATACTCTGGATGGATGGTGACATCCTTGTTGAACAAAAACAAAACCTAGCGTGGGAAAAATGGGAAAAACTAGCATGGTCAAACTCAAAGGCGTCCCTTGACCTCTGACCTTAAGATATCTCAACAAAAATGGGTTCTATGGGCACCTACGAGTCTACCCTTTACAGAATTTTTTTGCAAATTCCATGCAGTTTTGGTCAACCACCATGCAGTTTTCTATATTAAGTATAAATGTGTTATGGGTTGTGGGTCGTACCTGTGCCAGCATGCTGGGTTGGATGTGAAGAGACTGGGACGACTGGTTCTGGGGAACTAAGGGTACAGAGTTGTCCATCCTCACTGGATAACCAGAAGGCTTATTGGACGTTTGAAGACCTGGAAGGAAAAATGGCAGCCAGTGATATTATGTCAAATCAAATGTATGAAAAATAAATACTAAATGTAGAATGTAATAAAATTAAGTAATGATGTTAGCTGCACAAAATTCAAAGTGTTTTTCTTTTGTTGGTCAAAATCTTGTAATGTCTGCCTTTTATAAAGTAAGTGTGCAAGGAGTTTTTTCTTTTCATGGAAGCAACATGACACTAACATCTTGCTCTCTCACCCTGGATGGTGGGGGGACAAACGATGAGTGTTTGCTGGAAAGGCTCGGTCTGGGTGCAGAGCTGGGTGGGTCTGGTCTGCAGGGGCACGCCCTGTTGGGTTAGGCCAGGGATGTTTATGGTGGCCTGCTGGTAGAGGCCAGGCTGGTAGTTCAGCAACGGGACGTTACTGCTGAGGGACAGGGACTGGCCTCCTGTCGAGGCCATCTGTAGGACATGCAGAACACATCGTGATCATTAGGACTGTACGGAAGTATTTTTTGTATTTGCATTTGTTTGGTGCTTGGAGCTCTGTCAAGACATCGTCACTTTCATACCAAAAACTACAGAAAGATCTATAATCTTTGAACCAGGTTTTATGCTTAGAAATGAGATAAGGACACACATGGTGAAAGCACAAAGCTGAGCATACACACAGTTAAAAAAAATGAGGCCGTCACTTCACAAAAGAAACATGCTCACCTGATTGTGCTGGTTTAGTTGGCTACTGAAGGTGACAGTGAGATTGGTGGCTGCACTCGGAGTATTGTTGCTGGCAAACATATTCTTTCCGTTCTCAAAGGCGCTGCATCTACGTTTGCATATATCCATATTTTGGAAGCAGGATTTCACACTGTAAGATACATTTTAAAAAAGCGTCAAAATGGGGAAAAAAAGGATGGAATCCTGCAAACAAACAGCCACGATAATCCTTCCTGCACTTACTGTGAGCTGTGAGGGAAGTGCAGCAGGTGTGTCATGGTAACAAACGGGTGGTTCAGCGTCTTCATGGGCGTGATCCGTTTGTCTGCGTCCAGGGTCAGCATCTTCTTCAGCAGGTCTATAAACTCCCGCCTGTCAGCCTTCTCTGCCAAGATGTCCGTCCCCTCCAGGTTTGTCATGTTCACCTGCAGATACAGGAAGTCTTTGTTTGTCAAACTGCATACTGGTACATCCAGAGACATCACAATTCTGAACTGACACACCCTGGGGTTAGGGGATTAAATGACCCAGTTTCAAAACCAGTTCTAGCCACAAAATGACTGTGAACTGCAGACGTTTATCAGAAATTAAACGGCTGCATCCTCACCTGCATCATATCATCCAGACAGTTGAAAATGTATTTTCTCGCCTCCTTTGACTTGATGCCCATCTCTGCCTCGTGCTCTGCAGGTGTCTGCAGGACAAGAAACACAGAAACAGCTCAGGATATATACTGTATATACTGTAGGGCTGCAAGGGCGGGAATATTCAAGGTAGAAACTTTACATGGGATTTAACAGGAATTTATGGGATATAATGACAGGAATAAAATGTAAATAAATGTGTTATCAGTTGAGGCTGCATTTCCCATGTCATATAACATAAGAAATGAAATGAAAAATGAAAAATTTAAATATACTGGAAACGTTCAGACTGTACATATGCTTGATGTTAAAGGCAGTCTCAGAAATCCTCACTTTGAGTCTCCAGAGGGGGTAGCTTGAGTCGGGACCTCTGTTGAAAAAGCGGCTGGTCTTGGTTCCTGCACTCAGCAGGTACTCTGCAGGAAGGCCCTGCGTCTGGGAAATGTAACGAATCTGAGAGACAAAGAAATAAGTCAGTTGCTGGAGCGAGGGGTTAAATGTAAACAATGTGACCTGAGCCTTTGTTTGTACAGTTTATACAGTTATCATCACCTGAGGGCTGGTGGTGTCAGTTTCTGATACGTCTTGTTGATTTGCCAAAATTTTCATATGCAAATAATGTGGTTTATTGTGTTAACTGCCTTGTGCTCTTAAACATGCTTTGAGGCTGTTAAATTATGATGAAAAGTATTTCAGTCAAACACGTTCCTCTCATGTCTGACAGCCTGATTGAACTTATTACGACTGAACTGCCAACAACACTTTGCACACATTCACAGTCACAGAAAAAGTGCTAAAACCCTTTTAAGGAATAATTCAACATTTTGGGAAATATTGCTACGTGCTAATGTTGGTGACACTCTCAAATCTGTTTGTTCAATAAGACGCAGGCCTGCTAAAAGTAAAAAAAATAGCAAAAGTAAGTAAGTAAAAGTACCCCTACTAGCACCTCTCGATTATACACATTATATGTTGTTGTTGTTTTTTTTTTACATTAAAAGCTCCAAATAATTTTCAGTCAGTGTCGGACCATGTCTTGCTCAGTAAATGTTAAAAACATGTGCAGATTACTTATTACCGTTTCCTATTAACATAATAAATTAAATGTCCTTTACAGTATGTTTGTGAGAGTGCTGCAGCTGACCTGATCATACTCAGAGGCACCCGGATAGAGGGGCCACCCCAAGAACAGCTCAGCGATGACGCACCCCAACGACCACATGTCGATGGCTTCACAGAAAGGAAGGCCCAGAATGATCTCTGGAGCTCTGCAAGCACATCAAGATAGACAGATGACAGGATCACAGGAGTGATTTACATATTATTCAAAGCTCGTACTGTCCAGTCCAGGCTTATGTTCTCACCTGTAGTACCGTGACTGCAGGTAGGTGGAGCAGACCGCTTTGGACACGTGGCTGGCCGAGCCGAAATCAATGACTTTCACTCTGTATGGCTGCCTCAAAGGGTCTACTAACATAATGTTTTCAGGCTTCAGGTCGGCGTGGATCAGCCCCAGGCTCTTCAGCTTCATCAGCGCCGTGGCGACCTGCTGCAGGATCGGCCGTATGCACTTGAGCAGCAGAGGGCTGAACTTGCTGTGCTTCAGGAAGTCGTAAAGGTTCTGCTCCAGCATCTCAAACACAAGGCACGTGTGGTTCTTGTGCTGGAAACACTCGTATGAGCGGACAAAGTTGAACTCATCCGCGTTCTCTGTGCTCAGCCTGCTGAGGATGCTCACCTACAGGGAGAGGGAGGACAGAAAGGTGCTCATTAATAGGTAATAATGATCGGCCAATATCGCCAGATAATATCTGTCATCCGATATATCTGTCAGGCTCTAGACGAGTCATCCCGTCTGAACCAAACATCAACTTTTAAATCTTGGCAAATTTTCACTATTAATGCTCATCCTCATGATTAGCAGTTTCTGTTTGCAGTGCACTTGTGGATGTTCTGTCAATTTAAAAGAAAAAAATCAAAGAAATGTCTAAACTTTAGATTTATCAGGCATTTACGTATGTTTACCAGCTGCCCATCCACCATTTTTTATACTCTTTAAAACATCATACTCACTTCAATTTGACCTTGCCGAGCATAAGAGGGATGATTCTTCAAGATCTTAATTGCGACAATCTCATTTGTGCCTCGTTTCCAGCATTTTGCCACCTGGCCAAAGGTGCCACGTCCCAGGAACTCGAGCACCTCGTAGCTGTTGGACATCGAACACAGAATCTCATGCTGGACCAGCTGGTAGTCGCCCTCGCTGTGGGAGTTGCTGCTCTTTGTGGTAGAAGTGGAATGTGCTATGGACTGGGCTGTGGTGGTCCCCCCTCCTCCACCGGTGCGGTTTGAGACCACAGGAGCTGAGAGCTCCTCCAGAATCTGGACGCTGTCACTGCTGTCCACCTCCTCGCTCTTCCGCTTCAGGCTGTACTGCTTGTGGTAGAGGTCGCACGGCTGGGAGGAGGACTCTGCATCCTTGACACGACGGCTGGAGGAGGAGGAGGAGGAAGAGGAGGAGGGAGGTCCGCGAACGCTACCTGTGCTGTCTGCCGCCCGCACCACCGTCTGCTCCCGGGAGCCGGCTGTCGGCGGGTGCACTTGGTTGGAGTTGTACGCTGCGTTGAAGTTGGAGCCAGAAGTGGAGGGGGCAGTTCCCTGGGTGGGGCTCTGCTGGTAGTAACCATTATCTCCCACCTGGTTGGACACGTCCCAGGCAGGATTCTCAACTTTGAGCCTCTTTGAACGAGAGTAGGCACTGGAGGACACGGAGGGAGAGGAGAACACCTGGAGCTGCGACGCCATGTCTGTGGATTAAAGATCACAGCAACCATCAGAAGGACATCGAAAACCCCAGAGACACGAAGTGAAGAGTTTGTCATTTACTGATTATGATGTACACAAGATATGAAATACATCTATGCCTGCAACAGTTAGTAAATTAGTCAAGTACAGTAGTAATTGTAGTTGATTAACACAAATTAATCACTATTACTTTGATAATAAATCATTGTTTACATAATTTTTAAGCATAAATGCCAAATAACGTCATTATAATGTGGTTGTTTATATGTAGGCTTATTATTATGATTATTATTATTATCATTGTAGCCTCCTTATAACTCCAATGATGGGCTTCTGGTGTGATTTAAGTACTTTTGTCAACATTTGACTTCTATGGCACAGAGAAATACAGCTGTTCTGATGTAATCAATTAATAGTCTCAGTTCTGGAGTAATGATCCTCATCCCAAGCAAATGTCTCCCTTGAGAACAACAATGTGTATCTTATCTTGCCACTTGAGCCAAAAAACAAACACAATTGTGACCGTGTACTGTTATGTGCGCTCCGACTTGTCTACCTGCTTTGCCCCACCTTGATCACACATTGGGGGTCAGGGTCTTGTTTTTTTGCCCCCTGCTCCTTCAAACGGTGAACGCCACTGCGATAAAAGGCAGCGGCTCTCTGAAAACTGGACATATTCCCTACATATTCACAGTGGGTGACAATACCTGTATATGATGAGCGAACACACCGTCGCCGATCTGACATTTAAGGCCTCATCATCACCACCTCCTCGCCGGGCTGTGTGTGTGGTGCTGCTCGCCGCCTGCCGGAGCTCTCCGACTGTGAGCAGGGTGGATGAAGGCTAAGCTAACGGCTAAGCTAGCTAGCTACGAGCATCCGAGTCATATCTGACTCGAATCCGCAGTCACATCGCGCTTCAAGCGAGCAAAATGTACATAATGACACTGAAAATGTCAGATACCATCATAGAGAGCACTGTCGACCAGACAGAGCTCCATCATCATCACGGACTGTCTACTAGCCGTACTTTCAACCGACACGACGTAACGGCGAGACGTGACCGTGGACGTCAACGGCCGCAGTGACAGAGCCAAAGATCGTCAATGATTCACTGTTTCACGTATTACCTAAACGCTGAACCAACGTTTAAATCTATTTCAAGGAGTGTGAATCAGGGGAAATGCAGCTGAATTAACTGAAGCGGCAGCCGTGGACAGTTAATAAGTACATTCACAACAAGTACTTTATTTCATTACAATTATGAGGCTTTTAATTAAGTGGAATATTTCTATTCGACAGCAACAAACTACTCTTTTACTTCATATCAGAGGGCAGTGGTGACAGAAGTATTCAGATATTTTATGTATATCTAATACATATTATCAGATAATAAAATGTTATGCATTGTTATGGATTAAACTAACAAACAACCACCTATTATATTTATTATATTATATTATATTATATTATATTATATTATATTACTTCACATAGGCCTACATATTCATTATCATCTGCAACTTAATAATGATCCTCACCTATTATATTATACAATATTTGTTATTCTATTTTTGGCATTGTATACATTTTGGATTTGCCCACTCTTCATTTTTTTCTGCATCTATAATACGATATTTTCTCTCTGGATATATAAAGATATATCTTATTTTATTTTATCTTGTTTACATTATTATCATCTAACTGTACAAAAAAAGTGACAATGGTGTTTGTCCTGCAGGATGGCAGGTTTGAGGACTCACTGCTCTCACATTTCAACACATGGGGGCGCTGTTGTTTAGCTATGATGTGATACTATGTGGCATAACCTTACAGTCTATGGGCAAAACTCAACGAAGACCTCTTACTCCATTATATGTAAACACAAACAATGTTTATTTTTCATCCATCTTTCATCTGTTCATTCAGATATATTAGCATTTTTGCTTCTACAGCATGTACACAGTAACATAAGCACTGCATTTCATAGTGGTACTGCATTTAAACAAAAATATTACCAAGACTACACCAGCATAGTCAATGCAAAAACATAACAAAACAAACTGCTCATCAAGAGAAATAACACTTCAAGAATGTAGATGATAACTGATGATATGACACTATCCATACAACACGGCTGAATTCAAGTTTAAGTATGAAATATAATGGGAGTAAAATGCATGCATTACACACACAGAAAAATGCACTTATGTAAAGTATTCCTTCAATAATCAGAATAACGAAACGGATGCAGCAAACAAATAATAACAACAAACAAAACAAGTGCTTCGCATTTTATCGAAAAAGTTCCATCTAACACTGTACAAAAGCAATGCTATATTTAATTATAAAAGCATTTAGGAGGAAAAGGCCAGCAAATCCTCATTTTAAAATAAAGGGTTGATCTAGGAACAGCGCAATGCTCTTGCAGATATAATGCAGCTATTGTAAAAAATGAATGATAAGGAACGACAGCATTAAAAATTGCCATGATTTCTTCACTTCAATGCACTTTTAAAGGTGAATTTCTATGCTGAATAAAACAGACTGATTATGATAAACAGCTTTGCACGTGATGTTGAACTGTGACTATATATGGAAAGTGGCTGTTGCACTTTTCAAGTACATGTTTTTGTTCCTCTCCAGGCGCTTGTTGGCTTACTACCTGAAGGAGTGACGGAAGTGCACACTCCTTCGCTTCAGCTTCTCCGGGTTGTGGGATGCCATGTGGGAAAATTCCCGGAAGATGTCAAGGTATGTGGCGTCTCCTGATGGAGAAAACAAGAGAATGATGATGAAACTGATGCCACTTTGAACAGCCAAAACATCTTTTATGTGAAAGTTATGAATACAAGCAATGACTGGAAAAGCAGAAGGAGCTGTGTGTAAGAAAGAGCCTCATGTGAATGGAAGAGCAAAAACAGGCTGAGGCACCATGAAGCCTCCCTCTTTCAACTTTCCAAATTCTGAGCCTTTACTTTTCTCGTGTCCATGGGAACGGCTGAATCCACAGGCATAACAAAAGCAGTTGAACTCTTTTGTGTCCCATGAGAGCTCCCAGGCTTGGCTAATTAAAAAAAGGGGGAATGAACATTCCTGGCTTTCCCTGTTTATGTGATGTGTGAGTGTGAGAACGAGAAGGAGAGATCACTTGGTACAAGCCTGATAGTAGATACATAATGACTTCTTGTGACACTTTATTCTGAACACCCATTTGGTCCTTATTAGATGTAGAAATATATATATATATATACTATATTATATTATTATTACTATTATATATTTGTATTTTGTTATATATACTATAATATTATTTTATTATTATTATTTTTATGGTTTACTATATATTATCTATTCTCTAATATCATTTTGTTTAAAACTACTTCAAGGAGCTACAATGTTAATATTGCCCCATGGATATACACACACATCATTCATATTCTACTTTAAACATGTTGAAATGCCATGCAGTGAAACCAAGAGATAGTTGATCTATTATTAGTGATGTTAGAAGTTTGTTAATGCTGTTAGATGTAGTGAAAGACTGTCAAAGCAAAGAAGCAAAGAATCAAAGAGAGAGGTTAGATTTCAGTCACATCTTCCATTTATTTTCATTTCAGAAGACACTGGAAGGAGTTATCGAACAAAAAAAGGGAGTTGAAACCAAACATAGGTAGTTTGTGTTAATATACACAGGTAAATTCAGAGACACACGCTCTCTTACAATAGTCAAATAAATTGTACAGTTAACAGTCAGAGACAGAAAAAAATACAAGAAAGTTAAAAATTGCATGTTAGAAGCAAGCAGTTAAGGTGTTAATAGTTTTTAGTTTATATACACAACAGTCAACAGACACATTATACTGTACAACACATAATCCTTCAATGGCTTGATGCAAATCATTGTTTGGTCAGTGATGACATCATTTATTAAGACCTGCTTCCTGTTCACTTCTGTAAGCTACTACACTAAAAGTACTGCACACAATGAGAAAAGGCTGGATTTTCAAAGTGCTTTGAATCCATCACTGACAAGCAAGAAGGGAGAGTGAGCTGCTCTTTCTGCCACATCCTTAAAAAAAAAACTAAAAAACTAAAAGCATTTCACTGCTGAAGGGCTCCGACCTGTCTGTCACTGGGCAAGTTAGGGACTGTATGAAATGATTAGAGGGGAAGGCAGGGTCAGAAAAGGGGGATATGTATTTTTTCTTTCTGCAAGTTTGAAATTTCTTTAAAATTAATTTACATTGCAGCATAATTATTTAATTTCAATGGAATCACCATGTTCAGTGGTCTCACTCTCGGGGGAAATTAGTAAGCTGCTTTGACCCTGTTAGCACAAGGATAGACACCAGTATTATTAAGCACTGGTCCCTCAGACAGGCCCCTCAATATTGGTGGATGAAGTACCATTTTGGTGTAAATAAATGTAAAAAAATAAAATAAAAATACAGTCAATTTAATGCCACTTACACCATGGGTGAATACTCAATTCTGATTGGCTGTGTCTATTAAATCCTGACTATGGATACCAGGAATGCATTTAAGCCTTCATTTACAATTTATTGCAATTATTTCCAGTGTCGTCCTTAAATGCCTCGTCTTGTCAAATTCTATTTATGCTTTGTTATTGACATTGAATCTTGCTAGCATAGCGTTATATCTGAGCTAAAGGGTTCTATGACCCGAGTGGACTGGAAAGATCTCCTGTTGTCAGGTCGTATTTATTCATCCTATATACTGGTGTAGTGAACAATGTTTTCATTGCACAAGAACCTTATGGGATGGGAATGTTTTTTCCAGGAATTCATACAGTCACTTCATATTCATGGGCTACCATGAGAGAGAAAATGGCCAAAAAAAAAAAAGCTGGCACTCTGAAAACAGTCTGTGGTCTTTGGTTTGAACTAAACCCCAACAGTCCATAGCATCTGTCAAAGACATCTTTGGGAAAATACTTTCTCTACAGGCTCATTTCGCCTCACGTAACATGAACACAGCAGAGTCTCATGCAAAGCTGCTCGAAGCTTTAACCAACAGTTTCTGGATCACTGCCGTTTACTGTGAGCTACCAAGAGAGTCAAACTAAAAGAACTCGTCAGACCTGACATCATTTTACAGCATAAACGGGATCATAAAACACAGTCTTGGCCATCCTGCAATTTTCATTGTCATCAAGCTTTTTGCACTAACCAGCCAATGGAAGACGGTGGGAGAGGGGTGTTCAGTCTGTTTGCATCCATTTCTGTCATGAATGTATTTCCATGCACTATTGTCATGATTTGGCAGTATATAATATGGATATCAACATTATTTAACAATACTAAATGTCAAATATTCACATACACTGGGCACAGAAGTAAACAAAAGCAACAGGGCTTCGGAAGACCTGGGCAACAGCCACCCATGCACTATAAATAAACAAGGACAAATCTAATATAGGCCTAGTCGTGATACATTAGAATACCATAAACAAACATTTTAACATACAAATACTGTATATAGTAATACATGTTAGTTTAGTGTGATTATCAAAAAATGTCCATCTTCCACTGCAGCAGTTTGTACTGCAGAATTACTCCAGGAGGTTATATACTATCAAGCTTGTGGAGTATTGGCTCTCTTTCTCATAATGAGAATATAATACTGGAGCTATGTGTGTGTGTGAGTGCTCAGCAAAATTAAATCTAACAAAATATATCCAGCTTAAAAAAATACCATCTGCATTGTTGTTAAACATAATACAAAAAATACAGATTATCTGTACTGAAATAATCATTGCACTATTGCTCTGGACGTTTGGTCATAAATAAAAACAACGGCTTTTAAACTCATTCCGAAAAAAAGAATAAAAAGGAAGGAAAGTTTAACGACATGAGAGCAAAACCAAAAATCACTATAGTTAAGAAAAAAGTGCATATTACCGCTTTTAGTTCAACATAAAAGCTTTACTTGATCAATCTCAGAGAAATGATACTGTGATCATTTACTCTCAGTCACAGTTATCACAGCCTCACAGTTTCCCCTCACGATGTGAATACAAGAGCTCCAACACCAATTTATCACACGTTATTAAAAAAGAACAGTCAGGTCAGATTTAACTGACCATAAACAGGCCTTTGCAATTTTGCAATACTCCCCCGACTTAGTTTCCAATCAGTTCTGTGTCAAGTTACCAAAAGGGACTGGCTCAGGAAGTAATTTCTCTCACACTGTAACTTTTTTTTTACCCACAATCCCCAAAAGGTTGATGCTATGACCACATGTTTTGTCCGTTCTCATGTCATAAATACTACAATACCCATGAGTCATGGGCAACAATCCAGCCACGGACATCAGTCAGCACTGGGATGCAACAGCTGTGTGTAAGTTATCTCCTAAAGTTAGGATGTGATGTCAACATAATGGGTTTAGTAACTACTGTTTTGTAGTTTATAACTAAACCAGCTACTAAAATTGGGTGCACCATATGTATTTGTGGTATAACCATACTTGTTTGGATGTAATCATAAGCTAAAAGATCCAATACATCAATAAATTACTGTGTTGCAAAAAGTCTGCAATTCATGAGAAAATGATGCTGAGCGGCAGAAAAAGCTGTTTTTACCATCAGTGAGTATGATTATATTACATTTTATTAACACCTACCCTGGGGATATGTGTAACTATTTATTTATTAGAGTTTTGTTGTAACTTATCTCCGCCGTGCAAAATTCTTAAATGACAACTTGGTAATAACTGACATTAAGATTGAGCTCAACACAGCTGGTGCAACAGGGTGCAGATCTGAAGTCAATTCAAAACAGTAAAGCGGCTCATAGTTGCTGAATTCATCCAGAAGCGACAAAGAAATTAAAATAAGATTCCAGATCGTAAAATCTGAATCAAAGCTCAGTGATTGAATGCCAAAATGCACCTTGGGAGTTGTTTCTAACTTTGACATGCAAAGTTTTTATGAATTGTAACTTTAACTTTTTATCAAGGAACTATAAATATTTGACTGCAGCTTTAATCATCCGTACTGATCCAAGCTGTGGAGGTGGTCGTGTAACATTGTCTACGAGAAAAACGAATGCAACCTTTACTTCTAAGCCTGAAATAGCCCCTCACACTGAGCACTTTGATAACAACTCAGTCACATGATGAAATTAAACGTAGAATTGTTGGGAGAAATGAGAAGGTCTTTGGTTCAGAGCACCCTGTACCCTCGAAAACCACCAAATAAAAGGGCACAGCTGTTCCTGAATACACTGCTGTTGACTGTATCTGTGGTCTATTGATTGCCTGACAATAGTGCTACTGGATAATCTTTTTTTTTTCAAACTCTTCCCTGGCAGTGATTGTGATTTTGGCAACCATGAGTCGGTCGAATCTGACATCATTAAAAGGAGGTTAATACTGAGTTCTTGTGTGATCCTGAGTGAGGAGCTGACTGCTGTGGTGTAACGTCAGCTTCAGACTGTGCTGGGGAGAGGAACGCTTAAATGATTCTGATATATCTGAGGGAGAGGAGAAGTTAATCTGGTGCTGAGGAAAGAAGCTTGAATCTCCCCGTCACGTCTTATGTCTAATGGCACCCCCTGCACTGTAGTTTGAACCTGACTGGGCTTGATTCTAGCACTCTGCTATGTTGAGACAGATAAACTCCTGAATGCATTTCTTATACTGCTGCTCAGTGGGGCTGCTGACTGGGTATTGACCTGGCTGTCCAAAGGGTCCCTCCGACTCCCGCATCTCCTCGTTCATCCTGGCGAGACGCAGTCTGAAGGACAGGAGGAAGGAATGTTACAAAAAAATAAATAAAAATTAAATAAAAAAAACAATTTTGTGATTGAAGTAAACTGTATAAATGAACTTACAATGTGACTATATCTGCATTGGCTTGCTGTACAGCTATACTCAAAGGGTCCTGTCCATCCTCATCCTCGTCGTTCTGTGTAGCTCCACGTTTTAGGAATAAACACACCTGCCTGAAAATCAGAGAAACAGAGATCAATCACAAACAAATGCACCATGAATCAGATGCCCTTCACAGAGGCAGCTGTCATTCAAAGAGGCAGGTGCACATTATGGGTCTCATTTAAGAACATTTAGATATAAATCTCTCTTTACTTTTCTTTGATGTTTTCTCGTATGAGTGCTCCAAGTCGAATTAAAAAAACTCTCTTAACTGCAAAATGTGGGCAGCAGTGGAACTGTCAAAAACTGAGGAGAATTTGAAAGGACTTAGGAAAAGACAACTGTGGTGCAAAGATGTCTGCACTTACACTAGGCTACACAATAAGCAACAGTGGATGGTACTGATGTTGTACTTATGAATCTACAAAGTTCCAAAGATGGAGTAATAAATGTGCATCTTAGATAACTATACAAGCATGGAAAACCCAGTGAAGAACACTACTTTATTACCAAGGCTGGAATTGACATTGATAAAAGAATACAGGCCACCAGTAACTCAGATTTACCCACATGCATCCTATTTAGTATAACTGTATGAAAATAACTGTTCAATTTATGCAAGAAAAGACTAACATATACAACAAATGCACTACTGTGTATACTGTATAATAAATTGCTTCAACAAAGCACGATTTATTATGTAAACTACGTGAGACGACGTTACAAACGCTACAACTGCAGCCTGCAGTCGACAGCGACTCTCTGCCTTGTGACTTTGTGACTCACCCCGTGTGTCCCAGATATGTGGCATGATGCAGGGGGCCCCTCCCTCTCGCGTCCCTTTGGTTGACGTCAGCAGCGTTCTGGAGCAGGAACTCGCAGGCAATCAATGAACCCTGAAATAAAGTAACAGCACCAGTTTGAAAGACTGACAATTAAATAGTGCCAAGAAAACATAGATATCTACACAATCACTCATGTTACATTTTTGTTTCTGGCAGTACACAACACCCTCTCTCACTGGAAAATGCCAACAAACTTGCAACTCCAAGCTCACTACCAGTTTGTATTACAGGCTTTCCATCAAACAGTGAAGTCTCTCAGCCCAAGCTGTGATAACCCTGATGACATCACTGTGGGCTTATAACTGACCTACATGTCTTCAGTCTTATTGTTTTATTAACTGAATTGCACAGATCTGATTCTTCCTCTGTGACTCATGTGACAGTCCGTAAGTCGACTGACTGACTCACCCCGACCACGGCTTGTATGAGGGGCGTTTTTCCTTCGTCCTCATCGTTGACCAAATTGACGTCTGCCCCGTGGGCCAGCGCCTCAGCCATGACAGGCAGGTTGCGGGCTTTGGAAGCCTTGCAGAGCAGCGCTCCGGGATGAAGGTCCCTTATGTCCTCCGGGTCTGACGTCTCGGGTTCGGCCTCTAGTTCAGCTTCACCACTCGAGTCCTCCGACACCTCGCACTCTGAGGACAAGAGGGACGAGACTTAGTACTCATGTGACATTAAATTCACACTTTACATAATACCCAAAGGGCCATCTGGTACACATTCCTCCACTGGACTCACCCTCTGTGACGCTGTCCACCACTGAGCCGAACACCAGGATGTCCGTGCTGCCATCTGTGCTGCCTCCCAACCCGCTGTCACTGCTTAGGCCTGCCGGACCGGGAGACGCCAGAACATGGACACATTAGTGACCGCTGTTTCTTTTGGGCTGATCGGTATTACTTTAAAATGCTCTTACACACAAGATTCAAGCATCTAATAGTTAATCTTTAAAGGTTTCAATGACAGTGAATACATCTGCCATCAAAACAGTGAGTCGCTTACTTCGAGGTCCAGATCCGGTGTCAAAGTAGGAGAAGAGGGAGTCCAGCTCATCGGGACAAAACAGGGAGTCTCGTCTGAACTTAGCAGCTGCTGTAAGACAAACGCAGGCAACTGTGAGAACACCGAAGTAAAACCTCTTGTCTAACATAATGTATGACATTTACTGGACCATTACCGATGCTGTATCTTTACTTCAAGTCCCATTTTAACATAACCCCACGATTTAACTCCTTCACACTGAAAACCTCTGATCTAAACCAACATAACTGATCATTAAAATTGTTTCATGTTGTAAAGATTAAGCAAGAAGACCCAGTCATCTCTGTGTAGAAAAATCAGGTGCTTAGTGCTGCAACTTATTACAATGTAATCCATTAGGAGGCTACAGCCGGAGCGAAAAGGCAAAAATTTCAAACACATAAAAATAAAACAAAAGAACTGCACCACTAGAAAGCTCCGTTCCTAACAGCCATAAATCCAGTGAAGTACCTGAGGAGAGGGTGGACGGGGAGATGCTTCCAGCCTCTTGTCGGTATCTTCGCCGTGTTTTAGGTACCGTGGTGGCACTGTTGTGTCTCCGACACTTCTTCACGCTCCACCGCCGCTCCGACTTCCTCTCTCCGTTGATGAGTATCTCCGTGGAGCCCAGCTTCTTCAGGAATTTCTTCTCGACGTACTTTGCTTTAATCCAAGCCTCCTTCTCCTGCCTGCAACGAACCACACGACTTATAAAACACTTTAAGTGCACAAGATTATATTTTAATAGTTTAACCATGTTTTTGTGAATTCCTACCTTGAACTGGACGGTAATGGTTTCTTTAGGCCTTGTTCTTGGTATGAGCCTTCATAGATGTGGTTGATGACACTGTTTCCAAGCTCACACATTAACTGCAAAGGAAAGACAAAGAGACACGGCATTAAAGGTCTGCACACTGAACCCTGCATCCAGTCTGTATGCTAAGCTAAGCTAAGCAAAGCTAACCGTCTCCTGACTGAAGCTTCATATTTAGATGACAAGACAAACTCTACCTTTAATAATTCTGGTTCCCATGAGTCCAGTGTGAGTGAGCGAACCTTCGAGCAGTGAACTCCAAGACTCCTGCAACAAAAAACACATTTTTAGTTAAGTGTTTGTCTTCCATTCTCAAACATTTAGTATTGAATAAACCAATAGACCCTACCAACCTTGATTTAATAACGGGCTTTGTGAGGCCAACATGGAGCAGAATGCCTTACAACGCCCTATGTTGTGCTAAAATCAATCTGAATTAATGAATTTGTGTGGTGCAGTTATACTAATATAATGCAGTCACAGAATCAGAATCAGATTTAGGGCAAAGTATGTGTGCTACATACAAGGAACATGACTCAGTTATTTTACAGAGTTTTCAGTTTTATAAAGCCACACCCAGCCAACACAAGGAAACAATATTAGGTTATATTCTTTTGATATTAACATTTTACAAACGAATCATAGACTACAGTGACCTGGTCTTATAGCTGAGAGGATCTAACATGAGAATAGTTTTATCCTGAGGGAAATGAAGAGAGCCGCTCCTAATGTCCTAATGTCATGTAAATCACTACGTTCCACAGATGAAGCTGTCCGGTATCCAGGCAACGGTGGCACACTAGAAAAACACAAAACGCAGATACTGTGTTTCTCCTCTTCGTTTGTCGTCCTGCATTGTAACGAGATGTCTGATCTCACTGTGAGAGGACGAGCTGAATACATGAATATTCAACAGGTGGGAACACACACGGGGACGAGGCTCGCCATTACATCAGCCGTGATAACTGCAACTTCAGAATAAGACGCACAAAACTCCTGGGGGATTTTTTTTTTCCAAACCTTGCTTGAGCTTGAAAAGTGACATCAATGAGTGTGATGTAACAGGACATGAGATGAAGACCAGGATCTGACGGTGAATTAAACTATTCAATGGCTTTTTCACTGTGTCTGAACTCTGCTGCTCCTCTTTTTCTTCTAACTTCACCTCCCTCAATGAAAACTCTCAATCAAAGCCCGATCCAATAAGCAACGTGCTGCACTTTAATCCCTTCAGCAGTGTGAGTGTGTGTGGCAGAACGTGCTCGGTGCCTTGAACAGCCCACTGTAAGGGCAAAGTAACAGACAGCTGGCAGCACGTCCTGTCTGCAGCGCCAGCAGCCACACAGCAACATTGGCAGAGGAGGAAGAAGGATTGAGATCTTTTACTTAAAGCGGCTAGAGGGACTTTTTTAGCTGTTATGAAACAGTCTCAGTTTAATACTGATGCTTTTATATGACTATGAGACCATAAGAGACAATTTATTTCTAGCAGAAAGTGGAAATACTCAAGTAAGAACCTCAAAACTGTAGTCTGAAAGAATAAAATAGTTATTTTTTTACCTGTGGATGCCCGAGCACTCGATGCACAGCAGGATGCCCAGGTTGATGGAGGCCCAGCGGGGGTCGGCCTGGCCACAGTCACAGCACTGCTCGTTCCCCGGCAGACACTGGATCCTCTGCAGGATGGTTTCCCCCCGAACGCTGCGCTCCCGCGGCTCGCTGGCAGAGTCAATACTGCTTGTGGACGGAGAGGCCGTTCTGTCCAGATGCTACACAAAAACACAAGAAAATTAATCTTGATAAGGCTCATTTTATACTTTACATATATACAGTATTTATACAGGTTATAACAATTAGATAAATGTAGAATAAAATGTAAATGTACTTTGTTTCTTTCTGCCCCTGCAACAAAATGTAATTAAGAAATCTATATATTTGTACGTGTTTTATGTCGCAGACCTGTGACTTTGTTTTTCTTAGTTTTTTTAAATTATGTGAAACATCAAAGTGACATTCAACCAAGCAATTTATAAAAGAAAGCAAAAAAACAGATTAAAATTCTAAAAAATTATTTTATCAAATAAAAATAAGAAGAAGGCTACGGATAATAGAAGGAAAATGAAAAAAAACCCATAAGTATATATGTATATATTATATATATGTACATCCATACAAAAATACAAACGACCTGTGACTTACCTCTATATAATAGGTGTCTGGGCTTTCTCTGTAGGCTGATGCGATGCTGGCTTGAACCGCCTGAATCCAAGCTAGTCTTAGTTTCTCAGACTCAGCCTGAAGCATGCAGCTCCTGTAAAACACACAATCAAAGTGTGTTACCATAATCATAATGCACAGGTTGTGCAAATCTGCATAATCTAGTGTGACGTGCTAAATGAACCATGTACAGTATGTAAAAAAAAGTTTTCTTATGCATATTCATAGGACAGACAAATAAATATGCATTTGATTGAATAAAAAACGATACATTTAAAGCTTAACCAAAAGAAATGCTGAATTTATTTACGAAAGGTATGATTGAAAAGATTGAAATTATTGTTCTAAAGGTATAAAAAATCAAAGAAAACAAAGTACAGCTCAGGATGATAAAGTGAGTCAGAGAAATGAGTGAAATGGAGCCTCAGATTTGTGCATCTCAACTTATATTTTCAGTAATAGAAATGTTAATGTGATCATAAAATGTATATATGCATGTTTGTTTCTGTACTAAATTTAGATCTGTATGATTTGGGTTTTTAGGTTTAAAAAACTTCCATGTTAGCATGCTAATATCTGCAAAATATTGCAAAACACAAAGGTCCGTCTGATGGGAATGTCTTTAATTTTGCAGGTGATTGGTCATTAATCAAAGTACTGGGCATTGGTCAGAGACTTTGATTTGCATTAGATGAGAAGTTAAGACATTACAAATCACCCTCTGAGGAACAGAGGACCAGATTTCATCCAGCAGTGAAGTCTTACTTGGTGGGCGAGACGACCTCGAAGCAGAATCTCCTCTCGATGTCCTCACAGGGTTTAACGGAGCACAGCCGGAGGTCCTCCACCACCACCGTGAGAGAATCCTGCACACACACAACTTATCATTTCTCCGCTTATCAAGCAGTCCTCCAAACACAGCACAAACATAAAACAGCTGCTCCTCCTTGATAAGACATTTTCCTCTGGAAGCCTCAGAGTACCTGACCATTCGATATTTACACTCTGAAGTCAAGCAGAGAACCTAAAATGACCTGAAAGCCACACAGTCGGCTCCGGATTGAGTACTCAGATATCAGCAGAAACCTCTTGACACAGTGATGATGGATTTCAGTGAAGATCACCATAACGTCAAAAAACATTCCCCCATTAAAGGTGCACTTAACCTCTCAGAGCCCACTTTACCCCGGGGAAGCTGATAGCTCAGAGATATATGGACTTGCCTTGAGCTTCTTCTGATAGACCAGCTGACTGTTCTGTATGGAGAACCACCGCCTAGAGAGAGGAGATAAATAACTTATTTCAGATGGATATCTTTACAGTCTTTCAGGGTCAGAGCACAAAGGTGAATCACAGGCATTAAGTGAAATGGCTTTTGCTCCTGTTAACGCAAATATCGTGACCATGTGAGAGGAATTTATACCATCGCTTCACATCACAGACTCACTAACCTCCTGAACCTGCCACAGAGGGGCAGAAACAGGCTGCCAGCCGAGGAGAAACTAAGGAAATAGCATGTAATGTAATACACTGCATTACATTACTCACATAGAAATATCTATAAATATTATTACTATTTCATATTGATATTTTGCAATCATATTTCTATTCTATTCTATATCACATTTGCCATGGAGGCAGTGAGTTAGCTCTGGGCTAAAACTTGAACCATGTTTATTTTTAGCATGTTTTTGTTTACATTTTGGCAAATTAAAACTTATGAAATGTGCCGAATTAGCTCTTAGTAGTATCTGTTTGCAATGCTATCATGGATGTACTGACAACTATCACTGGATTACCTTGATATTGAAGAAAACTAATATGAATTCAAGCTGATTTATAGACATTTATTTGCAACAATTTCTTGCTTGAGTAACACTTATTGACTCATAGATGAAGTTTTTTGAGCACCACTGTAAACCTTGTGTTGTGCTGAAATAACTCATTGATTAAGCATGAACAAAGGGTTAAAAAAATGACTAATCAACTAAAGAAATCTTATTTGACTAAAACCACAATGAAAAATTAGTCGACTAACTGTCTTAAAGTGATCAACCATAATTAGAAGATGGGTCGTTATGTTCAGATTTCACTGAGTTATGATTCAAAGAATGAGCACCATTTTTGATGCAGAGACACAAAATAAGCCATAAACAGACTGTGACATGAAACAACCTGTGTATACAGATATAATACAGTATTTTTTTCCATTTAGTTACCTGTTCCAGGTCTTAAAGGCATTGCTGGCCCTCTTGAACAAGTAGCCCTCCATCACCACACCGTTGGGAGCATCCACGTTGAACTCCACCTTAGAGTCGTCATACGAAAAGTCCTGAAAGAGAAAAGAAAGAACCCTAACTGTCATACAAAAGGTCGACACACCAGCTGATTGTGTGCATTATGTGATCTGATTATGTCGTTTTAACCGTTTAATTGTCAAACAAAAACCTTTTCTGTAAAGACGAGGTTGCATGCGTGCTGTTCCTGGAATACCAGCAGCATTGGATGTGCACTGTACTGTACATACAGTCCATTAACCAACCAAATCATCACACTGTACACTGTGCGATCATGTAGAAACGTGTGTCACGTGTGAGTCCATGTATGCATAGGAGTTGCATGCCATCCTCCTGCCAGGCACACAGGGGCATTTCATAACTCAACAGATGCGATTGTGACGCAAATTATTACATAAACAGAGTGTGATTCATGTGAAATTAGCCTGTAACCTTTTCGTGACTTGCAACATGACACACGGCACTTTAACGCTGAACAACAGAGAGTGGCACACAGGTATTTAGGGCTCGGAGTCATTTGTAAATTGAAGGGTTTTAGGAAGCACGAAAAAAGCATGTGTTCATGAGAAGGAAGGGAAGTATGACACATGTGTCCTGAGGCGGCTAATAAGCTACATTGGAGAGGTAATATAATATGCGGTAAGGACAGAACATTTACTTCTCCAAAATTGAATTTAAACATCACATGCATGCAGCCCTGAGAAAAGAGCAGAGCCTGTGTTCTCAGCAGAGTGGAGCTCGGCTGCACGCTGTAATGCAGAGACGTATCCGACATAAAAAATAAAAAAGTTCCCAGAGAATATACAAAAGTGCTCGCTGGAGTGACCCAAATAAAAGCTGATCTTCATTCACTGACTGTTCTGTTTCATAACAGGGGGTGTGTACATGCAGCAGCTCCCAGCACACCATTAACGTCTTATTGCATGTTTGAATAATAGAATAACTCGCTGCTCGCCACCATATCACCATTTTAGCTTGCAGTCATATAAAAATTGGGTGGCATTGCAGCACACATGAGGTGCACAATGTTTTAGTCATGGACCTTCATCAAGCAATGTAAAACAAGACATCTTTACACTAAAGACACAGTCAGCAACAACATCCTTAAAATGAGAAAACCTGCTGTCAGACACAAATGAAAAGAGACGATGAAATGTATTATTTTAAACATGAGGGGTTGGAGGAGCATTGGGAAATATAGTTTTTTTTCCCCCAACCAAAATACAGTTAAAAAAGTGCCAAAAAACAGTAAAAATGTCCAAATAAAGAGAAATTTCTTTATAACCTTGCAGAAAAACAAAGCATACAACTAATAAAGAAAAGGGACAATAGACTCTATTCTTGTCACAGAAATATGATATCTAATGCAACAAAAAATCTGCAGAGATACAACCCTTTTTGTCCATGATTGCATCTTCCTCTGCGCCTATTCACCAGTGTGCATTAGATAACACTTATTTTAATATGTACACAGACGTCATTGAGCATTACACCTGGGAACTCGAAACATTTTTAGATTTTAATGAGCGACTGTGCCAAAGGAAAGTGAAGGCAGGCAGGCAGTCAGAAGGAGTAAAGAGAGTGAGTGATAGAAAGCCTTTAACAGTGAGTTATTATAGCACAATAACTCTTGCTTTACAACACTGAGACATGTCAATAAATCCATGACAACACGTAATACAGTAAGAGGTAATCACCCTGAGAAAAGTTGATTATTATGATATTACTAATTGCCAAAAAAATGCAAATAAACCTACCAAACTGTGGTCCCACTGGCAAAAGATCTTCATTTTCAAACGCTTGGTGTGTTCCAACAGCATTGAAAAGCACAAAAAACGCCAAAATACGCTCCTGAAAACCAGATCTCTCAGAGCAGAAGCATGTCTGCCTTCACTCTCTCACAGCGCAGGTTACAGCATCCTGTCGCAGCAGCGCGGTGCGTAATTCCAACACTAACATGTGTGCCCGGCACTTCAGCCACCTGCCTGCCGCTCTGTGAGCCTCAGGATTAGGACTAATTACCATACAGCTGCCAAACTTTCCGAGGCAGGGTGCTGTGGAAGAATAGTGGACTACACTACGCAGTACTGTAGCTGCTCTCCACTCAAACACAGGCAGGCTGCTTTGACACTTCGGTGTCTGGGTCTGCTTCAGTTTCACAACTCCCTAAACACACCTCCCTCGCTGAAGAAGGTGGGATTTCAGCCCCCTGTTGACCCAGAGGGGATCTAACTGGCAGGCTGCCCAGATCACCAAACAAATACTTCTCAGGGTTTGATTTACTACCCACAACTGCAATCCCTGCAACCTAAGTATGGAATGAGTAAGAGGAGTGTATGCAGCTTACCTTCAGCTGTCAGATTCCTCTCTTTTTTGAATGCAACATCCCAAACATAAGAGGCAACACTGAAACAAGATGTGCACTGGGTGGTACTCCGCAATCTCTCAAGCCTACAACAAAGACCATCTATTTTTAATGATGCAACGTCACACAGACAGAAACTGAACATGAGTGAATTATTGAACAAGCTGGGAAACAGAGACTTCCAAATGTTTGGAGCAAGTAAGCAAATTGTTGTGAGTTGAGCTGCAGAAGCAGTGGATGATGCAGACAACGTGTCCTGATTCTTCATCCACCTGCTGCTGCTGCTGTACGTCGACCTGCCGGCTATTGCTGCAGCGCGCCAACGCCAAATGGTGAGTGCAGTTGGTTGCACTGATTACTCAGCCTGCTTTCCTTCTGCGGTTTCATTATTACTACAAGCTTTCAACAAGCCGTCATCTGTTCGATACGTACGTACGCACGTTCACTCTGTACCTGCCTGACATCTGCTCAGCCCTCTTCAACTAATCCTCTTCAGACCTGCTCGACTTCACTACGAAGTCTTGACGGCTCCAAAAAGTCTTTTCAAATCCTAGACATTGATCATAGGGGGACAACAAACAGTCCATAGGAGTCTGTTACTGATTTGTTGTGCAATGTGAAGGAAAGTTTCCCCAACAAAATAGCAAAGAGCGGTAGTGATCAGACAGGATCAGGTTAATGCTTTAATTAAAAAACGAGATTAAACAACAATCCTCGAGAGCAAATGTTAACGCAGATTAGCAGCTACGCAAACTCCCGCCAGCACTACTGTGAGAAAACTTTTATTTGGACAGTTTTCTCTGAGCTCAGCTGGTAATAAGGCTTTCTCTGACTCCTTTAATGAGCTGCTCTAGGGTTCAAAAGGGATGTGGAGAGTAAGAGTTTCTCTGATGACCACATCTAATGAGAGTCCTAGAGCTGAAATGTCACATCTTAATGAATGAATGTGTTAAGAGCTGGGCTGCTGTATATTTGTCTACATTGCAAGTGCCGCACCTCCTTTTACCCTATGTGATTTTAAGCCATATAATAGGGGATTGGTATGAAGTCAGAGTACATAAACTACAAAATTTGATAATGGTGCATGAAAAGGGATAATCCTTCAACAGAGTTTATATGAAAATATAAAACACACAATTACATCAAGTCACGGTCATATACACAGATACAGCAGCTGCAACACCATGTCAATAAACAGTTCCAGATTCATTTCTAGAAGACCCAGCATGTCAAACAACCCCAAGACCCATCCTCACCGGCTGCAGAACAAGCCTCACCCAAGGACGTTAAACATGGAGGCACAACCAGGAGCTCTGGCAACTGGCTCCAACATTACAAGGGAGGAGGACTACCACCAATGCATTTTCTCCCCAAACCCCTTGCTTCAATCATTTTCATATTCTTCATCCTTGCAGGACAGGTCCCAAGGAATCCCATGGAGAGAAGGGAAGCAAGCCTATCTGATGCAGAACGGGACTGGAAGTCGAAAAGCTCGTCTTTCCAACAGAAATCCTCACAACCAACCTGCTCGTGGGGTCAGCCTCTCGAAAGTACCTGTACATTGTTTAGCTATCTGTGCCATGGGAGGCTTGGGGAAGCATATGAACGTGAGAGGCTTAAATATTCAGATCCAGCAGCCAAGGCACTACAACAACAGGGCTGAAGAACACAAGAACTCCTTGTGGAGGTTGTCTGCTGAGGCTTTGTAACCATGTTGCTTCTGAAAGGGATCGGAGTCCGAGGTCAGAGCCTCCGACAAGCCTGCTGCTGAACGGAGCAGAAACTGGGACCAGCTGAGAGGAAAGGATCCCAACTGGGCTGCAAGATGATCAGCCCAGAGGAGTGAAAGCACCTGGGACCAGGTGTTGCCGTCTTGGGCATCAATGAAACATCAAGGATGGAGGATGCCCATCTGATGACCCAGATGAAGCAATGAGCCCTACCCACATTCAAGACTTCAAGACTCAGATAAGTGCGGATTACTGTAAAAGGGATTGTAACATCAAGTCCTATAAGTTTATAATGAAAATCACATAATCTCTCATCAAAATGATTAATAGCTGCATCCTAAATCCTAATAAAGTTCTTTTAAATATTTTCAGACGCAATGTTTTGCATTTTTTATGTACTGTATGTGCCCTCTATGGCTCTATATATGTGTTGTTGTGTGTTTATGCTCTATTGCCTGATGTAGAGTGAAGTCTTTCATGAAAAGCACCATAGAAACAAAATTATTTAATCATGTTTTCACTATAACATCTATCCAAAGATTCCAGCAGCAAATATAAAGCCAGTGACGCACATGGAGGGCAGCATGTAGCGCTGCACTAGAGATTAAAACGTGGAAATATAGAATAGCAGCAGGAGCCGGCTGCCTTGAACAGGACTTCTCCATTAAATCTGCAGTTAAAAATGAATGGCTCTGGCATTTAGATGCTTTTCACTGCACTGTGCCAGCAATATGACAGTCGGAGCACTTTAACTCCCTTTCTGCTCTCCTGGTTTTTTCGCTTGTACTGAGTGAAAGGCTGCCCCTTTGGCCTGTGTAAGTTTACACAAGGCTTATTGCACATCGAGCATGGATGAGGAAGAAAAGAAACAAGGAAAAAAGGAACACAGAGAAGAATGACAAAGAAGGCCAGGCTGGACAAAATGCAAAGACCTGCTGCTGTTCATGAATAAATCTTATATCTCAAAGACTTCAGGTTCGGAAAGATGAACTGTAATGCATAGAGTGAAGGCAACAATACCACTGTTCAGTGATTACTGTAATATAATGCAATCAATTTAAAACTATTGATTGTATTATTTATTTGAGTAAAAGTAACTATACCACAGTGTAAAAATACTGAAGTACAAATGAAAGTCTGGTGATCAAAATCTTACTTAAAAGCACGTAACTATTGATCTAAAAATATACACCAAAAAAAGTGCTCTTCATGCAGAATGGCCCAGAATAGTAGAATAGTTGCTTCCAAAATACACTGGACTCAAAGTATAAAGTAGCATAAAATGGATATGGAGCAAAATGCAGAATATTTGCTTCCAAAATGTGGTGGAGTAGAAGAATAATCTAAGCAGAACAGTAAATTAGCATGAAACTGATATACATAAGTTAGGTGCCTGGATATTGTGGGTGCACAATGCTCAGAATAAATGTATAGTAACTTTTCCAGCTCTGTGAAGCAGCAGACAGTTTCTATACAGGCCAATCTAACTAAGCCTGGTGTTTCTAATTGTTTTGAATAAATGATTCAGGATGCTCTTCAGCTTGCCCTCAAGGCTTCTGGAGTCTGAATACAGCTTGGAGAAAACTTCAAAGGGGTTTGTTAATGTTCTGTGCTAACACTGTTGGCTACGCTGCCTCCTCCCCCTCCCCAACGCACACAACCAAAGCAGAGCACGGAGCGAAAATGAAAATACAGATGGGAAAAATAATGCACTCACCTGCATGAGGGTCTGAGAAGAGATGGTGGTGTTGGGATCATGAAAGAAGAAGAGGAGAAAATACAGCGTTAGAACCACCAGAGTAGTTTAGGTGACGATCACACGAGAATCTTTGAATGCACCTCGATACTTCGATGAAGCTCGTCTCAAAAAACCATCCCCGGTCACCACAGTATTTTCATGCCCTGCAGATTTAAATGTGGCTTCAGCCCCGTGACCTCGTTTATTTACTACCACAGCACTCGTCCCTGAGTGATGGATGGAAGCTTAGTGTCTAACAGCTCTGGCAAAAACAGATCAATAACTGTCCCCACATGTGACCCAGCCCTTCCCCGTGGCTCTATCCACAGCGCCTGGAGGGAGAGCGCTGACCGGAGCTGTCTGACAGATGGTCACTGATCCTGGGGTACAGAGGAGTCAGACACGGTCCTCTGGAAATAATGTGTTCTGAATTATTAAATAATAACAAGATGGCAGACAGGGAGTACACCCTACACCTTTTTTATTTGAGCTCTGAGAGGAAATCTAAAGTATACTCTGAGAGCCTTTTTAAATCCATCCAATATTTTCAATATTTCTGATCCAGCCCTCCAGATGGCCCCCAAACTGAGCGGTGGAAGCTAATTCTATGAAGGAAGTGTACATGCAACATGACTAGCACTGTAGGGAAAGAAGCCCATAATTGTAATAATCTTCGCAAATATTTTTTAAATCTGTTGTCCATAAATGTTCTTTCCTCTTTCACCTACAGAAGACTGAAAAGTGACAGTCATGGCGTCACCGAAGCCTGTAAGATTTATTATCTTGTGACCATTAATGTCTGTGTAAAATTTTAAAGAATTCCAATAAATTCTTATTGAAATATTTCAAAAGTAGTGGACCAAAATTGTGGACGATCCGACTATCTGCAGGGGTTAAAAAATGCTCAACAAACCACACAGTCAGCACTTTACTGGACTAAAAGCACGGTGAAGCTCCTGCTTATACATCAGCACAAAGACTAGCTAATGTGCTGACCAGCTACAGCAGACAACAGTCGGATTAATATCTCTTAAAAACACTTAATTCCACCTGATTTAATGCTTAAATCAATGCCTGGACTTTGTTAGGGGGATTAATCAAACACCTCCCAGCTGCCCAGGTCTAATCCCTCCCCAGTCACAACAGATGCACTGGGCCAAGTGGCAGACTGGATCCTGGAGGTGAGATGTGGGCACGTTAATGCCCTGTTAGAGTCTCAGAACAGCTCAGTGTCAGCACGCCAACCCAACAGACAGAAAAGAAAAGGATTCTTCAGGAAATACCAAAGACAAACAAACACAAAAGGGTTTTCAGTCTTGAATCTAGGGTTTTTGGGAAGTAATTTCAGGTGTTTGTAGCCATGATAAACCACAAAATGTCATATGAAAAATGTAGAAGAGGCTCCTCTGAAGTTGAGGTTGTGCTGATGATCTTCTAATTACGATATTAAGGAGCATTCTCTATTTTGGGGGCATTTTTTCCTTTGAGAATCGAAAAACTGAAGATCTAAAACTTAAGGACCATTTTATTTTTAACATAGAAATCACTTATTAATCCTGTTGGAATCCAGTCAAAGTCTAAACGTATGATGGAAAACCTGTCGAGACAATGTACTTATTATTATATCACATTATTTTAAGTACTTCCCAGCAGTATATGAAAATAATTCCTAATGATATAAATGCATATCAACAATGACAATTAGCTGCCGAGTGAGCAGAAGTGACAGTGTGTGCTGCAGGTCTGATGCTGCTGACTGAAACTACACAAAAAAGCATTGATCAGCAATATCCACTGCCGCACCAATCACACTTTTAGTTAAAGGTGTGCAACAGCTCACAAACATTTTATAACCGCAACACCTGCAAGTATTTTATCCAAAAAATTTAATGATATTTTATGTTTTTACACCTCGATTGATAAAAAAAAAAAAGTATTTTAAAACAATGCTCAAAAAGATCCAAAGATTTTAGTTTTTATATTTCTATTTTATCCGTGCAACACACATATGAACTCACCCTCTGCTGGATGGTTGCATGTTTATGTTCCATCTCCCTCTTCTCCATGGCTGAATCAATCACCAGCTGATCCAGCTGAAAATCCATTTTCACAGAGCAAAAAGAAAAACAATGTCAGTATATCTGAAGAGGCATTCAGCCAGAAGTAGAGCCTGCAAACTCTGTATTTTACACTGAGATCATTTGGACACATATAGCACTAAAAGCACTGTGAGAGGTAACGGCTGACGAACAGTTTCCACTTGCAGACAGCAGCTAAGCCTCCAATGACATGTTAGGTCAGTGTTAGGTAATGAAGCATCGATTCTCCTGCAGCAGACAACCTGCTGTGACAAACAAGTTTGTCCATAATTACACGTGCACCAATAAAATACTGGGTTGAACAGTATTGGAGGCTTTCGATTGCATGTGGAGAGGAAGCTTGTATTGCGTGAAAATCACCCCAAAGCACATAAAAAATCCAACAAGCAGAAGTCAGATGATTCATTATGTAATTGCCTTTTGTCGATAGTTAAATGAGGATCAAACCGATGCAAATCAAGACAGGCCGTCCTCAGCTGACACAGATCAGCTGAGTGGTGATGTGTGTGTTTTGCTCACCTCAGCAGCCAGTTTCTTCATGTACGGGTCGATCTCATCCAGCAGGTTGTAACCCTGATGGAACAGCGAGTACTGGGCGTGCATGAATGACAGCATCTGGATGGGACAGAAGCAGAGTTTTAAACATAAACTCTTTTTGTATGAAGAATTCATTATAAAGATACATGTGTTTGTGTGTCTGTGCTGACTTACAGCATCGAGAATCTCAAATTTTTTCTTCGCCTGGAGGACATTGATCTGCAGAAAAGAAAGACAGACATTTTTTTTAAAGGTTAATAATAAATGAGATGGTGTGGAGCTTTGATGGTTTAATGATATCCACAATAACACACCACAATTTGACACCTGCAGAGATAACTCCCTCTAGTGGAGAATATATTAATTTCTCTTAATGTAGCACCATCAACATTAACTTGAGGAACAATGTATTTAAGTATATTTACAAAGTACAGAAACTTAAGCACAAATAAACTTGTGATTTACGGTTATGCATGAGTAATAATCAGTAATAATATGAGTAAATGTTGATTAAAAATATGATCAAATGGTATAACAGCATATAACAGTCACGGGGGACATTTTTCTGCATTGAGTACTTTTACTGATAAAACGTAAATAAATGTATTGTACCCTCTGAACCCCACAATCTGTCAGCGGATTTCAAAGGCATGTTTTTGTTTTTTGTTTTTTACACAATGTATCATAACCAGAAACTGTAAAAGCACAAAATTTTAATTGGATTTTCAAATTTCCAACAGTCCTTGAGTGCATCATCAACACTTCTATCAGGATTTTTTTTTTAATCTAACATCAAAATAATGATATTTCACACTTTGCTTATTTTTAAAAAAAAGTTGTGTATAAATTACATTTTACTCCAAGTTTGTAAAAATAATTATCAAGGAAATAATTCAACTTTTAAAGTTTTTGAGTTCTCTGTACATCTCGCCATGATTGTGCTGTTTCCATAGGGTTGCAGGATGCATCTATTGCAGTGAAAAACAACACCACAGTGAGGGTTTTTCAATGCATTTTTAAAGTGTGACATCAACACTTTAAGAGAAAATGTGAATACTTCCTGCACTGCAAACCACCAGCAGAAGTGAAAAAAACACCCTCAGTCCCTGCGGCATCTTCCGACTTAAAGCCTTTGCATTGTTCATCTTTACCGACGCAAACCTAAATAACATTTTGTGCTACATTTAAGAGGTCACTTATACATATAGCACGTCTCCCTACAGCTTTGACCTTTTCCGCCTTGAGACACTTTCAATTAAGACTCAAAAGGGTAACGTGACTGAGAGCAGTGAGAGAAAGCTGCCAGCAGACAGAATGAAGAATGGAAAAGAGGGCACGGCCATCACAGTGATCACACTGAATCAGGCTCTTTGTTCGCCCCTGGCTCTCATGGGTAGGAGGTTACAACTTGTGGGCAAAATAAACTGCATGCTGCATATGAACAGAGAGCAGAATGTGTCACAGAGGAAAAGGGATGGACGCAGACATCGCTGCGGGGTAAAAGGGCGACGTGACGTCACGGCCATTCCCGGATTGTACAGGCATGGTGAGACTGTAAATGAGAGCATCATATGGATATGAATAGATTTTAAATGTTCTAACCTGCAGTACGTAGTCCAGGGCGAGGTGCCGGAAACACTTGCGAGTGATGCTGAGTGTACCGGCCGCTTCTTCGATTTCTTGAGGTTTGTTCCTCGGCGCCTGAGCGTTCTTCACCTGCGCTATTTCCATGTCCTCTCGCACCCTATCAAAGTGCTTTTTGGTCTCCTTGAACTTGCGAACATCCCTGTCAGACACAGATAAAAAAAATTTAAGAGACATAACAGTACCTTTAAACTGGATCACAAAACAAACAGTAGAATTCCAGTTTTTGGGATATTTTAGAGCCACCAAAGAGTCAGCACGAGGTTACCGGTAACCTACTTTAGCTGCATTGTTCATGATACGTCTGTGACAACATATCTGGGCTGCAAAAGGTTGTACTCTGTTTAATATTTAAAAACACCAAAAAGGTTTTTGGGGTGAACAGGGATACGTCTGCTCTTTTAAGGTTCAGGACTTTTTCTACCTGTGATGAATGTTTAATGCATCTTAAAGCTCTGCGGGGATACCTGACCGGAGCATCGTGAACTGTGGGTTTACTCACTCTTTCACAAAGTTGTGCAACTGCTGCTTCACAGACCGCTGAGCTTGATCAAACAGGATCTGAAACAGAGGAAAAGAAGACATCGGCACATGAAAACTTTTTCACACCTGGAAAAGTGCTCTTGTTGTGTTACTGACCCTGAGGACAAATGGCTTTCATGTCAACATTACAGCTGAAACGACCAAATTAATTAATCAGTAAGTTGATCGACAGGCAGTTAAACAAACTTGTAGTTTCTCAAGCATAATTTCAAATATGACCTAGTTCCATCTTTTCTTTGTTTTATGTGATAGAAAACTGAACCTTTAGACTACTGTTCAGAA
>CAFUXE010000827.1:136923-157087 GCA_903364295.1 Serranus cabrilla | reverse complement strand
TAGCTGCTCCTAATGCCCCCCCGCCTGGCCCCGCTCCCCTCCTCCTCCTCCTCCTCCTCCAGACCAAAACATGAACTAATGCAGGGTCATGGAGGCACCCCTGGCTATGCTATGCCTAGAAACCCTACCCTGTACATTTTCAGAGTCACTCAAAAATATCTTCCACCATACCTCCACACACACTTGACCTTTTTCTAAACTCCTCCCCTGAACAACGGCTGTCCAATCATAGCTTAGGAACCATAATAGCTGGTGAGATGATCATTGTTTTTTGCTCAGAAGATGTAGCTTCAACCTTAGTCATTTAGGGCAATATCATGCATGTATCCATTAAGTGTATATTTAATACAAGTCAGTTGGAAACAGCATTTTCAATTATCTCATGATGCTAGCGAGACAGAGGTTATTTCTGCCTCCAAAAGTGATTGTTGTCAGTAGCGCTGCAAACCTGAGAGTGAATAAGTTCACTCATTCACTGGTGAACACGCAGTCAACTTGAAGAATTTCAAGCCGCCGTCTTTTGTTTGTTGCTTTATTTTTGTCAGTCAGTGTGCATTACAGGCGTCAAGAGGAGGGGGGGCCCTGCCCCTCCTCACAGGGAGAGAGAGAGGGCTCCACACAGACCTCTTTTCGACTGTTGCTGCTGGGTTTGCGAGTCTATAATGGCCTCCAAACACGACGTGTACAACACATTTGTGCTGCTTCTTTTGAATGCTATAGACAGAGATTAGGTTCTTATTAACACGGAACATAAGATGTTGATGTTGTAAGCTAATATTTTAAGCTGTTAATATGAAACATGGACCCGCCACAATTGAACAGATTTAGCTACATTAAAATGGTTGAAATAATCACTGAAACTCCAATGGATTTTGTCATTTATAGTCCTTATGAAGAAAAAAACAGAACAAATTTTTGCATCTTGGTCTTAAACTGTATCACAAAAAGTCTGTTTTAATCCTAGTTATAGGAAGACATCAGAAGTCTGCTTTTGTCTACCATTGTCTGAAAAAGGACCCATTGTTTCAAAATGACTAAGAAATTCAGGTTCATCTGTCTCTGTTTCCTTTGTAAACTGCATAGTAAGCCTTGTGAGAACAGAAAGCTTGACAGGCACAGCACAGCATCAGTAACTAACTAAGGGAAAGGCTTAACAAACAACAGCCAAATATGACCTCCTTATGACCTCCAAAGAAACTTTTGCACTCACCCAGTTGGTGCCACTTTTACATCATCAGCCTAATAATTTAAGAATTACTCCGCCCCATAATCTGTCGTAACTCAATCCTAATGCATTTAAGGTGCAGAGGGGGTTCAGATGTCTCCCGTAATACCCTCCCTGACATGTGTTCAAAGCCTTGACTATTGTTTCATAAGCCCAGGCTTTTATTTCCACTTGGAAGCTTAGATGCGTTCCTCATATTTAAAACAGGCCTGCGCTCGGTACTGAAAGAGGAGGGAAGCTCAGACGCACCATAAACACCGCTCACATCTCTGCACCAGATAACACCGAGTGCTCCGCTGTCGCTGTCGCTGCATTAACCTCAAACCCTCTTCAACAACACACATCTGCACTAATGGCATCACAGAAGTGACACATCCGCTGCAGCAATAATTACTCATTTATGCTTCGATTACAACATGCTGCAGGCATTAAGGCACATAGATGTAGGTTTAGCTGCATGCACTGGATGGGTGGCATCCATCACTGGGTTAACATGTATGTCTCCGGACAGGTGTCCACATCAGATATGTCAGCATATATATTAAAGCCCGGTTGCTCTTCTACAAGTGGACGTTGGTGCTCACCATCCCCCTCTCTGATTGTCTACTGTGCCAAATACTTGTGTGTAGCCAAAACAGCTGAGTGGCAGCCCCTCACCAAGCCCCGTTTCTAAGGCAACATTCATTTACCCTCGCAGACAGACGACCCTCCCAGCCCACCCACTCATTCATTCATTCAATGGACTCAACACAGAGACCACCAACACTCCCCACCAAACTATTTCCTCACAGGGGCCTCATGTGTCTGATCCCAGCCAAGTCTGTGAACACACCGTCTGGTGGTGAGTTCAGGAGAGGACGGGACCTTTCGAACCTTTCGAGGTCACATGGCATCACGTTAAATCAATCTACAGAAAATGAAATGACTGATTGACTTTTAAGGGATCTTTTTAAGTCATTTATCATAATAAAGGTCAAACTATGAACTTGTTCGGGCAGAGAGGACACCTTGGGCTATGAGAACATTTGACATTTTAACTTCAAGAATTCATTGATTGATTTATCAAAAAATAATCATTAATTTGTGAAGATAATCATTTATTGCAGCCCTATTTTATCTAAGGAAAAGGGAATAGATCTGCAGCCTAGTCAGTAATAATCATTCAGTGCATTCAGTTCATTTAAATCCATAGATTGTCAGCAAATATCCCAAGAAATAAAACGCAATGAGATGCCTTAAAATGTCTTAATTTGTTATGTGAGGCAGTCGTGGAATAAACTGCAGAAAACAATCGTTCTCAGATCCGGAGACAGAAAAATTTAAAAAGAGAAAATAAAATCTGCTTTACTTCGCTGATTCTCTGAATACTACAGTGTGGCTGATGTTGTGTCATCTAAACCTGCCAGGCTGAAATCCAAACCCTCGCTGCCCAGAGGCTTCTCAGTGAAGCAGCAACTAAATCAACAGTGACTGGCCCAACTGCCACCTGACCGAGCTCGTCCTCATGAGATAACCCAAAAAAAAACTGGGTCTATTTTCGCAGCAGGGCGCATGTGTTCCCTCTCTCACAACAATGAAAAGCCTCCTAAATCACTGACAAGGACAGAGACTCATGGACAGCTTTGTCTGCACGAGAAGTTATTAAAACACCCAACAGGGCAACATTTATATAAGACTCACACTGTCAGCTAAAGGCTTCAAAACAGAATAATGAAGGAAGGTTCAAATGAACTCTATTAAACTAATTCTGCAGTTTTGTTTTTGCATGCAAAGAGAAGCCTCTGAAGTGCAAATCAGATTAGAGACGCTGTCTAAAAATAGATACGTGTGCATGATTTAGATTTTCAGACACATTTTTCTGCTTTTTAGTCACCCAAGTGTAAACTCAGAAAAGCAAACTTTCACTGGACTTCACTGCAATTTTGGTGATTTGTATTATTATGTATTATGTTAATGATGACATTATCTGCACTTGAACATATTTTATTCCATGCTGCAGCTGAGAATAACATCAGGCAACTTTGGTAAAATAAGTGAAAATAATAAAATATACTTTTATTTAACAAAATAAATCCACTACAGGTTAATACCTCCCAGGAAATGACAAATCCAGCCAAATAGACTCCATCAGGCCTTAAAAAAAGTAATTTTTCCTAATTTATGTGCATCATATTTATAAAACGTATTGTGTTACAGTATATAATCGTATGAATGTCTCCCCTTTTTCTTTGCTGATCCAAAAAATAATCTATGACTCAAAACGATGCTATCTGAGAGTTTTGTAATGTGTTGCAGCCCTGTGAACTGGATAGAAAACGTGCAGAGCTGTCATCCATCATCCTCGGTAAGTGTCACACTGCAGCTGTCACACCAGGTGAGCCATGTGTACCCATCATGCCTTTGGGCTGCCCAGAGCTCCCCAGTCTCTTTTACACAATGACAGACTGAAGTCAACAACGTGTCGGTCCACCAAACCTGAAAGCATCACTCTGAGATTGTGAAAACATACACCTCAGGCTGCCGTGTCAGCTCTGTAAGGAATCCTCCGGAGCCTGCACTGAGACAGGATCTCAGAGTTATAATATCTGCATGTGGATGTCACATCATGACATCTCTCATCCAGAGTCGTCTGGACTGGAAAGAATGGAGGGAAAACATAAGAGGAGATTGAAAAAGGAGGAAAAGGGGGAACTTGAGTCTGGCTGACAATACATATTCCTCTCTCCTGACTGCACACGACCGCTCCAAAATCAACACCCCTGATGTTTTCTCTAACCGAAGAGATATCTAGTCTGGCGGCGGGTTGAGCGCTCCACCTTAGATGACCAGTCTGCATGCTGTGGGTGAACTTTTGCCTGTCTGCTCCCCCCTCCTCCTCCCACTCCTCCTCTCCCTCCTCCGTCCCTGCCACACCCCGCCAGCTCTCCCTTCTACATGCTCGTGAGCTGGCTGTGTGGGGCTCCTCTGCACGCCGCAGACCGCAGCACATAAATCTTGACGGAAAGAGCAGTTTGAAAGCTTGATGCGTCTCCTCAGACAGCAGCCCCAAAACCCTAAAAAAAACACATTTGGTGTTTGTGTTATCCGACGAAGCCACAAACAGAAGCAAAACATATTTTCAAAATAATTAATGTGTTTCTGAAGGCCAACACCAACAACGAAAAGTTGATTAATTCCAATGTTAAATATCTTTATACAGAATATGACCAATAATTGCTGGAAATTACAAATGCTCAGTGTCCCCCATAATCTAACTGCCCAGGAAAACCAGGAGTAATTAAGAAGTATATAAAAAACTTTGTAAAAACACATTTCAGCGCTGGTTTCTCCGACTGATTTTATGTAACTGTGGTTAAAGATGAACGTTAATCATTATAGAAGAGGACCACATGACTTGATAATATCACATACTAAATAAAGGGGCCAGATTTAGCCTGAAGTATTGACAGAAAAGTGCTTTCACTAGGCTTTATTTGTATGTATTCAAAGGGAATGTGAATTTGTTCACTTGAGCCAATTGCTAAACTGCCAACTGGTCACATTTTGCATTACATGGATTACGTTTACTTACACAAAATATTCATTTTTTGTAAAGTCTTGGCTGGCTGGTAAGAATGAATATTCCACTAACATTTGTTTACACGCGGCCTCAAGTGGCATGTTGCTACTTCCGAACAGAAATTTGGGCTTTTCTTTCGGCTTGGAAACTGTTGGTTTTCTGTGCAACAACAACAGCACCGCACAGAGCTGACTGTACACAACAAGAGCCTGTCAGTTGCAAACTGCAGTAAAAACCTCCAAATGCGACTCCGAATGAGCTCTATACAAGTCCAACGGATGCTCATAACACCCAAATATTATCGGCATATCTAACATGTCAGAAAATGTTACACTCACAATGAAAACTAATTTGGCAAATCCAAATGGAATAAGCAATATCCAGCAATTTAGTCCTGGACTTCCATAAAGTTGAGGGAGTCACAACAAAGCTGATGCAGTTGAGGCCAAGATATCCTGATTTTTAGTTTCTAATATGACCCCAAAAACACTACATCCTACATTTCCCATAATGCAGCTCAAAAGCATTTTCCTTTAGGCTCGGGCAGACGTCCACATCTCCATTCCCCCAACCCCCATGTTCACAGACTTAGCTCTCTGAAAAGCCTCAGAAGACATTAAACAACTGTCTCCACATGCCGACTCCTCGTGATGAGTAAAATGATCTTCATGCGTAAAATTAGTGGAATGCCCCTTTAAGAAAAGCATGAAAAAAAACATTCTGAACAATCGACTCATCTTTTTGCTTCTTAACAATCTGTTAGTCACATTTTGTGACTGTATCGAAGTTCAGAGAGAAAAACCCTCTGCTGTTAGAAACCCTCTTCCTGTATCAGGCTCTTAGTGTCCTGTTGGACCTTGAACAACATGTGCATATTTTCAGACCCTCCCTTGGCGAGAGACATTAGTTCTGGCGCTGTCCAACGACCAACAGTTTCACAGGCAGTAAAAGCAGCCAGGCAGGCAGGCAGGCAGGCAGTCCCCCTAAGCTGTGGATAACATTCCCGTTTTAATCGGAGCAAATGAATCCCATCTTCACACATGAAGAGAAGGAGAACAGAGAGACATTCTTCTGCAGAAACATTCAAATTAAACAAGACTTCTGCAGCCAAGCTCACTCCTGCAAAAAACTCCTGCCAGAGCTGTTCATTGATACAGCAACGGAAAAAGTCCAAGGATGAAAATCAGTCAGATTGAGGTTTTCATTTGAACTTTTTGTGACAAAATCAACAATGAAAACTGTAGATTTTTTAGTCAAGGTAGTACAAAATCCCTTCTGTACTTTTCACTCAAAACACAGAAATGTTAACCTCATGGTGGCGCTAGAGAAAAAGTCAAGGGATCACCAAAGTCAGCAAGACTCATCCTCTGAGGGCCGTGAATGTCTGTGCAAGATTTCATGGCAATCCATCTTATAGTTGTTGAGATATTTTAGTCTAGACTGAACGCTACTGTGGCAAAAAAACAATTTGAAGACATTCAGGTGATGTAATCCTTTACAAACCACTGCACCTTCTTCTGAGCCAAACGTTAATGCACTAGCAGCTTTTTCACACCTCACTAACTCCTGCACTCGTACAGTAGATAACCGGCTGCCAGACCCTGACTCCTGACCCCGCAGCGACCCTGGAGGAGTGACCGGCCCCTGGGGAGCGAGCAGCTGCCCTCAGCCCCTGTATACGCCTGATCACACTCCGGGCTCAGGCCGCTCGGAGAAGAAGTGGGTTAGTCTGCCAACAGAAAAAGAAACACTGAGCATGTCTCACCCTGTTTGTGTCAGAGAGAGAGAGAGAGAGGCTGCTGACCAACAGCAACAGCTGAATGCTCTTTCCCGCTCTTTTTAAAACCCAGCCTGTTCAAATCTAAGCAGTCAGCACTGAGTTTTACTCAAGTACTGTACTGAGTGCAAATCTGAGGTACTTGTACTTTTGAGTATTTTCTTCTCATGCTACTTTCTGCTTTTACTAACTTTTTACTTTTTACTTCATTACATTTATCTGACTGTTTTAATTACTTTACAGGATTTTTGCATATGAATATTCTTTGTTAACAGCTAAAACAATTAGTTCATTAATAGAAAATTAGTTGCCAACTATTTTTTATTTTTATTTTTCATGCACAACATGTCTTGGTTTAGCTTGTCAAATGTGAATATTTACTGCTTTCACATTGAATTATGTTAATGCAAATGTATTAGTATTGGTGTCTTTCTGTACAGTTGGTTGGGCAAAATAAATATTAACAAGGTGTCACTTTGAGCTCTCTGTAAATGTGATGAACAAACCAAACAAACAATCCATAAATACAAAACATAATCAGCAAATGAATCCATACGAAAATGATAATTAGTTGCAGTTTTATACAAAAGAGTTTGAAAACTGAACTACACCTCCAACTACAACAGTAAAATCCTACTTTTACATTCTAACATGAGTGATAATAATCTAATGGAGTTATAGAATAGTATAAGTAGATTTATTTTACTTTAAAACTGTATTTCCCTGCAGGACCTTTACTGTAATGTAAGTATTTTCAGTGTTGTTTTTATATTTCTACTTCAGTAAAATACTCTGAATGTGACAAAGACATCTTCAGGATTTGGAATAAAGCAAAGAAACATCTCAACACGAGCTAAAAAGAGATCACTTGATGATAAAAGGCACTTTCAAGCACAAAATATGCAATGTGACAAACATGCTGCTCCCTTCTCATTCAAGTCATCTACTGGGACGTTTTTTTAATGTCTAAAATAATGAAAATAACATTGTTTCCATTTATAACTCGTCTGGCTCGAGGATTTGTGCAGCAGACAAACGGCAAAACATCTGGATTATCTAATTTTAGCTTCTGCTCAGACAGATTGATTTAAGGGTACACGACCCAAGTTAAGTCGGAGTTATTAGCTGAATGTTAAAGCAGGATTCTTTCTGCATGCACATGCTCGAACTCCACAATTATAAAGCCGTAATGTGGCAGAAAAGTTTCTCTCCTGCTACGTCGGAGTTGGATCTGTGAGGGTTTTCTTTCCTGTGTCAGCCTTTCCACTAATATTTCAAAGCTTTAACTACAGGTCAGATGTGGAACAGACGTCTTCTGCACAATATCGCCTTTCATTCTGTAGTCAGGCAGCTGGACAGATTTCAATACTGAAGACAGTCATATGAAAGAGTCAAAGTGTAAAAGCAACATCTCCCTCACACAGCTGAGCATTTCAAAGCATCTTGAGCTGTTTTAGATTGTTATATCCCGTTCTTCCCGAGGGGATTTGATTGGTGGTACATCATGGGTGTCAGTCAAACAGTGACAGCGGTAGTACCAAGACTAAAGCTTATCTGACATCAGTGGTTGAAGTCCAGCATCATTACTGTGCCCAGAAAAAACAGTCTGACTTCCAGTGCGTTTAACTCCAGATCAAGAATTCAGGCACTGCAGTTTTCCTCCTGTCCCCAACGGACAGAAGGTGTCAGAGCTTAGTGAGTACTACTGAGTAGATGGGTAGGTTAGTGTGTATTCTCTCCTATATATTCCAGTTGCTTTTTAGCTGAAGAGTAGTATACTGGAAGTGGGCAGAAAGAGAAGTGTGTACACCCCGTATATCTGCGTATATGACTGCCAAAGCCAGCAAAAGTCAGCCTGAAGATGCAAAATGTGACTCTGATGTTGATAGTTGATAGTTATTTCTCTGGTTTCAGTTTCCCAGAAGTGCCTACAGTACCAGGTTCAGACAGTTTAATTCCATATTTGTACTTTCAATCTACAATGTTGAAAACAATCAAAATAAACCATCGAATGAAAAGGTGTGTCCAGACTTTGGACTGCTACTGTAATTGTAACTTGGAAATTCTCTAGTTTTGGACTCAAAGTTGAGTAAAACAGGACATTAGAAAAAAAACAATCATCTAGAGATGTCATGGGAACTGATGCATCAGTACCAAGTCGATGCCTGAATCTAAAAATGTTCTTGTCCGTCTATGGTATTGATTCCTTAGAGCTTCTAGTTTAATTTATACTGATATTTTCTCTGCAGCCTTAAAATTGAGTCAGAAAAAGAAGCGGATGAAAAATCACCAGGGGGTTAAGGGACATCTCATCTCGTTAGCTGTACGGTTAACAAGCTGACAGCAGACTGTAGATACTCTTCCCTAAAACTGAGAATTCAATTCTGTCCTGCAGGATGAAAAAATGAATGTGGTTTGTTCCTTTAGCAGTTTTCCACACAAGCATTCATGTTCCTAAAAGCCTCTGGGGAGCTATGTGGTCAGAGCTCTATTAACTACTAATACATCCCCAGTTTGTGCTCAACACATCAACCACAGATACAGGAGATTACAGAGATCTGTTAGCAACAAGTGATGACACTCAGTCCAGACAAAGGGCGAAATCTATTTGTGTAGAACAAGACAATAAAGATGGGACAGAGGTTTCTATAAGTGCAACCGCCAATTCCAGCGCACAGTATTTACAGTGAGTTTGGCAGCAGCCACACAACGCTCCCCTCCTGAACTTCCTGCTGTCAGCACAGTTCTTGGAAGCTGAACTGGAATGCAGCTGAAAAAAACTCAAAAGGAGACAATGAATGGGAGTGCGGCCAGCTGAGTCCGGCTCGACCTTGAGTTGTTGTGGGGTCAGCGGTGAAGTCATTCTGGAAATCCCATAAACAACAACTCCCACTTTGATAACAACACAGGAAGAGACAACAATCCTGCTTTCACTCTCTTCTTTAATGGATAAAACATCCGTGTGAACAGAAACCACTGCTGGTGTGATGCAACAGTCTGTAACTGGACTTGACCAAATCACATCTAAATTATTGTTTTTTTAAACATACCACAGGATCTTTCTGCTCTTCTTGAGCAAGAACCTGGAAGCTGCTCAAGGGCAGCAGAGAAAGGTTTACCAAGTAAAGCACTGAAGCAATTAGTCTACTAATTATTCAAATAACTCAGTATTAACTGATATAAATGTCATCTACAAAGCAATGTGTCAAGACACAAATGGCTTGCTATTTAACCCATGGTTCTCCACAGTTTTAAAAAGTATGTTTTCTTTCAAAACTCTCCAAAATGACATGATGCATCATGGCCAGAACTTCGAAAACAGAAATAGTCAACAGATTATCAAATTTCCAATGGTCCTCAAACAAATTATGTGTGACAAGTGCTTTAGTCAGGAAATTAACCAAATAACCAGATGACAAAAATTTAGCAAAACTTGGATAAAATTGGAGGCTGTTTACACAGAGCAGAGGGGAGAGGGCAAGACGGCTTGTACATTTTACAGTAGTTGCCGAGATATTTTACCATTTCAGTGAACATGAATGTCGGTGCATCCAATAGTTTGTGGAGGACGTAGTATTCGATGTGGCGTTTGGGGGTCCTCCGCCCAAAACAAATAATGTTTTTCAACTAAAAATATCAGATTACACATCTTTTGGGCCAATATTATCAGCATATCTGTAACAGTAACTTGGAAATACTAGAACAGATCATAAATAGCATCCAGAACGCTTAAAGACAAATCTTGCTAAAGAAGTCTACTGGGGACCAGCTACAGCCGATGCATTTGAAAAATCTCTACATTGATTTTTCAGTAATTTGGGTGTATCTAGGTGGTACAGAAAACAGCTTGGGCGCTGCATCTATGGCAATGGTCAGAAAAACAATAATTGAACTAACCAAATCTCCTTCTTTCAAAAATGTAGGAGCTCATTCGATTGGATTGGATTTTGTTTTTCAGTTTCAACTTTGTAGCACCCGGGACTGAGAGCGCCTCCGGTTAAAAAGTCTTATCACTGCCTGATTGTTAAATTTGGCACACAGCAGGGAGATGGTCTTAAATAATGGCTGCAATTGGGCTTTTTGACAAACCAGCTGGGTGTAGTCGCCATGCATAATGCACCGCCAGCTCCATCCATCCCCCATCAGCTATGGTAGGAGGGGGGGATCGCACAATTAGGCCACTACTACAGCCCATGGGGAAATGGCACTTCAGACAGGGAGCCAACAAAGACGGTCATGTAGAGGAAATGTGACATATTAACCCCTTCAGCACAACAATAGTTGCGTTTACACCACTCCTCCATTAAGAACTGAACGAGTGTGGTCTGCGAGAGCTTCCTGTGCACCATCACAAGGGAAACAGACTTGCATGGACAGTCTCAAATCGTGTGTTTATTATTACATAGGATGCAAGAGGATGTGTTGGACGTCACAACAGTATTGTAAGAGCTGGGTGTGGAGAGGGACACTGCCGATCGGAGAGAGGGGTAAACGGGAGAAAGGCTGGAGAAAGGTCAGGATATGAGAGGTCTCGGCTGGCGGCGCAGGTTTATATTAACTCAGGGTGGTCCGAGATGACGGCAACACACAAAAATGTCAATGAAGATATTCGGGACGTAAGAGAGAACACACACACACACACAGAGGATCCAGAAGAGGCCTCGGCTGTGAGAACCAGCCTGGACAATGTTCCATTGAAGGGAGGAAGACAATAAAGCCTACAGACGTGAAGCTCCTCACGGCCTTTTTCTGGGCAGCACACCAGGCTGCAGGGGTAAAAAGCCGGCGAATAGAATAGAGTGCCGCTCACAGTAAGCCAATCCTACAGTGTAACACCCTGACATTTTGGTGAAATAGCTGAATTCCCTCTGTGAAAATCCCTACACAGGCGTGATGTGGTGGGGCTGAGCTGGGAGTCTTCCCGGCATTTTTGTGGGCTAAACATGCAGCTTGGCTTGCACTAGAAAGGCATACCAGACGTGTGAAGCATTCAGCTCTTTCCTGTCTCAAAGCTTGAGAGATGTTGCTCGCAGAAACAACAGCTCAGACGGCTTCCACATGAATTACGCTGATATCCCTTTCACTCAGAGCAGGCTCGAAACATGAAAACTTCAAGTGCTGTTTTACATTTGATTCCAGAAATTAAAACCTTGGAGGCGCAGCCCAAACAGAGCATTCATGGTTCAGATTAGTGTGGAGCAGCTGCTTCTTCAGACATCATGTGGACGTCACAGTGTCACTTCAGTTCAGCTGACTGAAAGATGGTCAAAGGCACTTCCTTCTGGGTTTCCCCCAGGTGTTTCCTCCGGTGTACAGTCAGCAACACGCCCCTGACGTCACTCTCTGGCTCTCTTCCATTGACCTGCGACCCCTTTCCATCAGCGCATGGACCTGAATGTTGATGTGACTCCTGTGTCAACCAGCAGAGAGCTAACCCTAACACTATCAGCAAGGAAGCACAACAAACCAGGGGGGAAGCTGGAAACAACACGGACTCACAGCCTGAAGTTTCTGTTGCACAACCTGTCATGGGACGTTTAAATCTGGATAAAAGTTAAGAAGACAATAAGAGCCATTCTAGCTTGCACTTGATGTGCAAAAAACAATGGCAGAGTGTAGAGAAGTGAAGCATGGGATAGCTGCCTGCCCGCAGTTAACAATGCTGAAACATGGCGCTGGAAATGACTCTCTGGAGGCTTGGAGCCACAGCAGTGCTGCCAGACTCAAGAGTGAGAAAAGAAAAGAGCAGAATTATACAGTTTTGTGAAGAAAAAAATGAAGTCCAGTCACAGCTCGTTGGTCTCTAAGACTAAAACCACACTCTCCAGGGAGAACCACAACAGACAAACATCAACAGCAGTGAGAAAACGAGGAGAAATGAGGAATTCAGGCTGATCTGTATGTTTAGCAAAGAATATGATCCATCTGGACTGCAACTAACAGTTATTTTTAATGAATTCACTGATTATTGTATTGTTAATTGATTAACAGTCTTGGGCTGGGTGTTATGTCAACATATAGTGTCAACACATTATAAAAACGTTTATCTTATATATTTTGATATATTGCTTCTATCGCAATGTCAGAAAAAAAAAGAGGCCAAACTGCATTATGGTAATATTTACATCACTTGGCAACACCTTATGTTCGATCCTTGCACATGAAGCTGAATATATATAAAATAGGTAAGGAAATGTTGAAACAGAGAAAAGTATCACTGGCAAGATAAAGTCACAGAAACTAGGAACATCATTAGAGCTGAGACAATTTTCCAACAGTCCAAAGCCCAAGAAGACCAGAAAAAGCAGCAAATTCTGTCAAAACTGTCAATTGCTTTGCATATTTGCCTGATCAATAAAATAGTTGGCTATAAAAGCAAAGCAATACTCATTATTTGTTGCAGCTCTGACTTAAAGTACTCAATTCAGTCCTCATAAAAAAACAGAAAAACCTGAAATCCTCATATTTGTTGTCAACAAATTGGGCCACTAATAAATGGGCTTAGTACCTATATGATTCTTTGTTTCTTCTTTTATTTCACTAATTAAAAAGCAGTTGGCAACTCATTCTTCACTTAAACAGCATTAAGTTGGTGTAATAAAGAAATATCTAGTAAATGATCTTTTTCCGACAGTGATTTAACTTTTATTAACGCTGGAGGTTATCTGAGGGTGTTAACAGGATTTATGCTGTGACTCAGGGCTGGGTGTCATATAGGGAGAGTCAGCAACCTCCTCGCACACATCGTCTCCCCGGGGTCCTGCCCTTTGCTCTGAACCTGCTTTCAATATTTGAGCGGACTGACGCATTTCCTGGCCTGTCCCTGGACCCGGTTCTGGCCCAGCCACGACCATAAGTCTGCCCCCGCACACAGAGGAAGGCAGGGAGGACGGAAAAGGGGAAGAGAAGGAGAGAGAGAGAGCAGGGAGGCAGGGAGAGTGAGAGGGATGGAACTAATCAAAAACAGATGCTTGTACACGTGTGATTCAGCATTTCAAAACGGAGCAGGGACGGAGCTGTAAGTGCTTGAGGAACGCAATGATTTCTCGTCTTCGCTTTAGGTATTTGTGTTGGACGTACGGTCCTTTTATATTCCCCAGGTGAAGACAAACACGCAGCTGTATGTTTGAAATCCCCACTTTTATCCCATTTCCTGTCCCACGGGGTGAAAAACATGTAGCATGGGCTGATGTTGATACACCTGGAAGCTACCCGGCCACTTTCCCCCTGGAGATCACGGCTTTCCGGGCAGCCTGGTCATCAGGGGAGACGTTTCAGAGACGTGACATTAAACAGTGAAATCCGTTAGTCATAACTCTCTTTTTTGTTGTCTTATTTATCAAGCGTGCAGTGGTGAGACTGAGTACAGATCATTGTGTCTGCGAGTCTGCTGACGAATGACGCACGGCCACGACCAAACAGCCGAGCCCAGCCGCTGTCTCACCGAGAGGACATTTCACCGCACATGCTGCCTGTGACTGGAGGGCAAATCTCTTAAAAACACAGCTGAGAGGGGGCCACGAGTTGCAGCCGCTGCATGGGCTGAGGATATTGGGTATTTTTCAATTATCTCGAATTACTCTCTTGAATGTAAAGTTGGAGTCAGAGTCAGTGAAATGCAGTTCCCGCTCTACACTAATGAGAAAACCTGACCTGATTTTTAGGTCATGCACTCGTAAAGGAGGAAGCATTTTAAACTAAAGCTTTCAAAGCAGTTAAAGCAACAGTTTGGGAAAATATGCTTATTCACTGCAGTCACTATAAGACTGCTGATACTAGTCTCATTTCTGTGTTGAATGTATTTGTGCAGTCTGTGTTGATTGGACCAAAACAGCAACATTACTAAATGTAGAGATACAAACTGGAAACTGTAGGTTTGTTTGTGTTGAGGTCAGCCTCTGATTGAAATGAAAACCCACCAAAAACTGTTTGTTTCTGTTATATCCCTCTCTGTATGTTTATAGAGTAGATTCATAAAGAACTTTGCATCGAATCAAGTCTTTGCATTGACTTTGTAGGCAACTGCACCATGTTAAAAAAACATTTTGTATTCTGTCAGGTTACAGTCAGCATCCAGTTATTAGTTTAGCTTAGCATAAAGACTGGAAACAGCTGATCTGGCCGTCCAAAGGTAGCAGAGAACTTTAAAAGCTCACTAATTAAAGGGAAGGTTTGCTGATTTTCAACTGGCTTTATGTTACTGCAGTGCAGGCACTTCAGCCAGACAATCAGTAAAGTTACTGTGCCAAAAAAAATACTGTTGCAAACAATCCCCTGTAAAATGACCACTTCAGGTTTTGTACAAATTAAACAAACAAGATACAACGTGTTAATTAGTGAGCTTTGGGGATGCTGGTCGGCAGATTTTGATGGATTTGGACAGGATTTGGGCTAAGCTAAGCTAACCGGCTAAAGTTCCGTAATTTCGTAACAGTGAACTCTCCATCAGAAAGTGAATAAGCCTCTTTACCAAAACGTCAAAATGTGATAGAAACACAGTAATGATCGAAGCAGAGAGGAAGAGAACAACTGCACTGCTGTCCTGTCATATTATATAAGATTTCCCTGCAATACGTCTGACACTACAGTACTTTACAGCATGTATAATCCACCAAGAACATTAGACAGACTATTTATATTCACTCAGAATTACAGCCCATTTCACGTATCCGGCAGCCCTCCGTGGAGTCACGTTGCAGCTGAGGCTTAACTCTCTCCGTTCAGGGTCAGAAAGGGTAAAAGGGGAACTGATGATACTAATGCAAATGTTCCTGCAACCTGTTGTTAGCTACGCTCCGATACGCCAATTTCCAACATTTCTCACATTTCTTGAGGTTTCTTCTTAACAAAACACATGACAGGGCCTGTGTTTGGGGGAAAATTGGAGCCCTTCTCTTACATATCAAGGGGGAAAGTGGATTTTCTCCTCCAAACAGTATGAGACATCTGATATTTACCACCATACAGAATTGAGATCAGATGTTCAGTCTCCATTACCATAATCCAATCTGCTCGGGAAAACAAATGCCGAGTTGTGAGCGATTTTGTTCACCCACACTGTGAAGTAAGACCAAAAGGCTCGGATTATCAGCGTTAAAAATCTGCTCAGTGTGATCCAGAGTGTGTGTGTTTGTGTGTGTGTGATGCTGCACTCGCTGGCCCTGCTCTTGTTTTCTAACTCCCCTGCCTCGCATTAGTCATTGCTGGTCTCATTCACCATGGTTTGTGTGATAGGAATACTAATGCCAATTTACTACAACTCGTCCGTCATTTAGAGCTCAGGATGTTGCCATAGTGCTGATTCAATGTCTGCGGCGCAGCATGCGCAACCTGTGGCAACACCGGATGGCTGATTTGAAAGAGAGACGAGAGGCTATTAGATTTCATCGCACTTAATAAACCGTTCACACTCTCGCCGGTTGCGCGCTGACTGGTCGAAGTCTTTGTCACCTCTCAGGATGTCCGACAGAAGCAGATTAGCAGCGTTCAGCATGCAGCGCCCTGCTTTCATGGCGCTTTGTGTGAGCAGTGTGTGAAACGTCTTGCTATTCATTAAGATGAAATGAGAGGGACGGCCGGGGCTCATGTGGGGATCCCCCTCCTTCAATACAAAAGACTCAGGGATGACATCATCTCTGCATCTCAAAGCATCTCGCCAGGGATTCATCTGCATTTACACAAATCATCAATGAACTTCCTGGATATACAACCAAAAAAATACATACAGTATAATACATGAAAGTGTGATATTTATGCGAAATATAGAGCCTGTCAATTTTCTTCCAAACATCCATGGCATGCTATTGCACCACAATTTATATATTTATTGATGCAAAAATCACGATTGTTTCACTCCAGTGATGATGCAAGTGTCTGAAATGTCAGTTTGCGGCTAACTGTACATAAAACAACTGAGTGTCTATTATTTAGGGTGTAAAGAATGAGTGAATGAAGGACTGATTTTGGACAGATCCATAGCTTTGTTGGAAAACTGTTGGCTTTTACCAGTGACTTCACACTTGAGCTGCAACTATTCTCCATCAGAAGAAGTGCTTGTCGGAAATCCCTCCCCCTACACCTCTCAAACGCACCAATATAACAGTCATAATTACTTCAACCTGTGATTGCCTATTCATAACCATGTCTAAATTTTTCTTTTGAGTGCATCGCAATTAAAGGGTCTGTTCATTGTAAATCCAAAACACCCATTTAGCCAATTTAGTTCCATTATATTCAGGAGGAGGCAGACATCTTTACAGCCGATATCTCCAACAACATCATCTGTACGAATAAACATATATATGACCAAGCATCATTCATCCCTACAGACACCAAACCCAGTGACACACCATGCCTCATGGTTTAGGATCCACTTCCACTAGACCTGCAAACTTATCATACCCTGAGCAGAAGGTTGGTCTCAATCCTCCACTAAATCCAAAGCTTTTCCTCCTGAGGTCTACCCCGAACACGCACAGTATCTGTTGCACCTTAAGTTTGTGTTTACTATGAAATCATACATTAAGTAATCAGTTTATTAGGTACAACAGTCATGCCATAAATCCTACCCTTATGAAGTTATGGATGCTCTATATTGCTCAGAGGTGTTTCTACTATTTTGTCCACACCATATATACCAACGCAGGCAGGCTAAATAGCATTTCTCTGTGTAATGCAACCCAGTTGAAAAGCAACACAATTTACATCATAACGATGCATAAAACAGTTTATAACCTTCACGAATGGAGGATTTATTGCCGCGCTGTTGCATTAGACTGCATTAGTTTCAGCTAGGTGTACCTAATAAACTGGCAGCTGAGTGTATATTCCTCCAAACAGGCTGTTAATCTAAGTGCAGCTGCCCTACATGCTCTGCAGCTCCGTGTGCTTCGAGGCCACAACTGGCAAAAGCCGTTCATCTGTTCTCATTTGAAAAAGATGAAAGTCTTTCAGCTAATGGTGCTGCGCATTCTCAGTGGGAGGGCACCAACGCTGTGATTAAGAAATCATATTGCTCTATGTATCATTAGATCTGTTTGCAGCCCTTCAGGATGACACCCAATCGGACGTTAATCCTCCAGGTGTGACACCTTGCCGTCCCACAGGGATTGCGCAGGCGAATGTGGGCCAATCCCTGATTAAAGACGCGCGGCCATCAAACTACACGCTGCCGCTTTAATCCCTGTCACTTTCATTACCTGGAGTTGTTAGCTCCGGGGCACAGAGCTCACTGACGCCCCTTTAACAAGATGGTGGAAATGCCTGGGGCCAGTGCCACTGAGCTTTCCTCGCTCATTAAATCAAGAAAATTAAAAATAGCAGAATAAACTGGGTGGGGGAGATGGTTGTAGAGTTTAATGTGTCTAATGCACAAATCAAAAGCAGAGGTTATTAAACTGAAACCAAACAGGACTCAGGCTTTATAGGAAAGACCTAAACCGTTTGAGCTCTGCAACATAAACAGTCGGCCAGTGCATACACTGCTGCTTCTGTCTGTTGTGATGTCATTCCTTCAAGTCAATAAACCATAATAATTGATAAAAGTATTGAAATGATCAGAATTGAAAAATAATAAACAGAAATCGGACGTTTGATTTGCAATACAAACACACAAAACATACTGACGGAAAAGATTTCTAAATGTAGAAACATATACAACACTTAACGCTCCCTAACCTATCTGACTTCTTCACATTTTTTGATTTTTGAGATTTTTGAGTTCAAAGGCGTTTGAACGATTGAAGATTGTTGCTTCTGCAAAAGATATATTTCCTCAGTGCCTATTAGTAGTTTAGCTTATTGCAATTTCTTGGAGTATCTTCAAATGGTTATGTAAGTATAATTGATAGAACTATTCAAATTCTGTCACAAATGAAAAAATTATTTCAAAATCTTGCACGACCATCAAAGCGAGCATCAAAACCTGGTCAAAACCTGATTCATTATTGCACATAGGGCAACATGATTACGTCATCATGAGCACTTATGACGCAAAGGAGAGAAGCCTGAACTTTCAAGCAAAATAAAAAAGAACACTTAAGCTATTGCGTTTTATCGATTTAAACTGTATCATGTCAACAACAATCACCTGTAGCCATTACAGGGAAGTACTGTGGTACCACCATGTGTTGTCACCATGTTTTCTACTAGATGTAACGTGAAATAATGACATCATTAAGATCAGACAACATGGCGATGCGAAGGATGGAAGCTTTAGCTTTCAGCTGCACAAAGAATGAATGCTCTGGCTACTATGGTTTTGATTTTAGATCAATTTTTAACAAATGCAAATACTGCAGGATGTCCGTTTAACAACACAACACTATAGAAGAATAAGAAATCGGCTGCATGAGTTGATGGATGTGACAGACATCAGCCGGTTATCCACAATGTGTTTTTTTCCAATTAAAATCATGCTGCCTCCCCCACCCATAACTGGCCAAAGTCACAGTGTTGTTGGGAGGAGCACTGTTGGCTGAGCAGAAGGGCCACTGACACACATTCAAGATGGAAGGAGGTCAGTCTGAAATAGAGCAGAAGCAACAAGACCTCGCAGTCAGGAGAAAAGCCTTCCAGCTCTGTGCAGCTGGAGACGCAGATCTTCCAGGAACATAAGAAACATCCTCCAACCTCCCAAAAGTCACACTCCTGGACTGAGATGAACCCAGATGCTTGGAATTCAACACGACTCCGAGCATTAACGGCTCCCTTCAGATGTTCCTGGTACCATTATGAATTTAACATATGCAGCGTGCAGCTCTTTTTATGTGAGCAGGAACATCAGGGCTCTCTTCTCAGTGAACGTGTATTAAACATGAAGTCATAACATGAACTAATGAAATCCCACTATGAATGCCTTCCCTACAGAGTAGGAAGCAGATGGCAGTACATCTTGAAATATAAAAAAAATCCAGATGCAGGATAAGTCAGGTACTTTCCAGTTCACCCAACAACGAATAGTATGCAAAAAAAAACAGCACAAAAGCAATGCAGAGCGGGGTTCAAGCTGCATTTGTTTTTCTTGGTATAGTGAATATTTTTTCCTATTGGGGGGTTAGTTGGAAAAAAAGACATTGAAGAAGTAATGTAGGAACTTTGGACACCCTCGGATGGTTCCAAGTCCCCCCATCATAGTCTCATAAAGCCTGTGGGACACACTGATAACTTATTAACTAGACAAATATTTTCTTGAAAAAATGATTAACTGTTTTGTCTATACAATTTTTTTTTAAACTCTTTGAAACTTTTTTAAATCACAATTTCAAAGATTTTTCTTCTATCCAATCAATGGTCCAAAACCAAACCATTTCATACCTGTAAAGAGTTTCTTATTGTTGTAATAAATAGAAATATTCATGTATTTTTCACTATTTTGTAGTTGACACTGGATAAACTTACCATGTACTTTATCAGTATCAGAAAAAGTGGTTTGTTGTGTCAGTATCTGTACTGCAATGACACTAAAGTAGATTCAAATCTCATCCAAACATACAGATAATGTGGTGTCGTTTTCAGCAGCATCACTGCACTTAATTTTTACTTTTCCATCTCCCTTAATTTCTACTGAACACGCGTGGTTAATTCATCGCGTACAAAGAGACAT
>CAFUXE010000827.1:115548-136789 GCA_903364295.1 Serranus cabrilla | reverse complement strand
GCTGGAGACACACAAGCAGCGAGCGCCACAGGTCACTGGCCTCGGATTCCCGGCCTGTCGGGGCTCTCTGCGATGTGACTCAACGACAAACCCATCACCATGAAGGCGGCCTCGCCTCGGTTCTCCACCCCCCAGCTGTTCACATGGGAAGGGAGGAAGGATCATCTGGGCTGTCTGCCCCGGGCCATTCAAGCACAGAGAAAAGAGTCTGTCTCTCAGCGGAAGCAAGAATCTCTCCGGACAATAGTTATATTCTGTTCGGACTCATGAACGGGCCAGCGAGGACGCCAAAAAACCCGCCAAAAGGCAAAAAGGGTATAAAGGAAATACCGTCTCAAACAAGCATAAATACTGGAGGCATTCATAGTAGTTCAGGAGCTGCAATCACAAAACATACAAAGCCTAAATAAGAAAGAAAAGTGTGAGTCTTTACTTTAAAACCGAAGAGTTTTAGCACCAACGGCTCCTTAATCTGAAAGAAACGAGAGGTCTGTCAAGAAAACTTGTTCCAGTCCAAGGTGATGTTTTTAAATGTTGTCTTGTCTTGAGATACTTCATAGAAGAGCAGGAAATCTCCATATTTGACAGCTATTTTTGCATGAAAATGTAAAAAAATTGATGATCAAAAAAATTGGCGATTATTCTTTCGTTCGTTGACTAACAGATTAGTCAGTCGCTGGTTGCAGCTGTACAGTGTTGTACCATTGACTTTTATTCAACTGTTCTGCACAAGAGGTTTGTAGACAATTATAAGAAAGGAGTTGATGTTAAAAATACTTGGTACAACTACGAGTATGAAGTAACATTCAAGTATAGCGATGCCTTAATTAGATCCTTTTTGTACCGAGATCTAGAAAACAAAAATATCTGTATGGGTTTACTCACAACCAATCACTGTCAAGTCAAACTGTGATGTAGTTCACAGATTTGGCAGTGCAGCATGTAAAGAATCTACACACCAGTTGTGGTGTGTAGATACGGTATAAAAATAAAACAAACTTTAAAGTTACTGGTATCGTAATTTTTAAACGATACAGAGCCCTAGACCCCTAAAACCAGCTGGCTGAGAAATAAAACCAACATTGGTTTCACTAACGAGGTGTTTAAAAGTGTTTTTTAACCGATCCAAAAATGCCTCCTTCATATGAACTACAACATGAGATGCTGGTTGCTGCGCCTCGATATTATCCCTCAGCAGCGTGTGAGTGCGACCTCAAATTAACATGTCAGTGGGGAGAAAACAGCTCAAACGTTGCGTGTTGCCACTGTTGTGCCGGAGCAAACACAAACACCACAAGCTTCTGCGGCCGGGTGTAATCATCACAGACCACTTTCTCAAAACAGATGTGGGGAGCATCACCGGCTGCAACTTCACATCTGTCCGAGTTGGCGTATCCATAGAGACGAAACACACAGAATGCATACAGTTTGTGGAAGCAGATCTCAGGGCTCTGAACAGGACGTCCGTGGGAAGTGCTTCAACAGCAGATTTAGTCAGAATATTTGCTAATCTGCTGCTTAATTGTTGAGCTCAGACGTAGAGAAGCCTGGGACATGTGACAGATAAAGTCATGCCACGGCTGATTTCCTGCATGGTTTTACACATGTGGGAAGCAGAATATCATGCCAATCCTCACGTTGAAAAGCCTTGATTTTCCTGTACTGTGGGCCTGCTGCTTCCTTCCAGTCATCCACCTCCAGGGTTGTTACATAACACAACACCGCGCTGCTTTTAGCTCCACAAAGGAAACCATTTGAATGCTCTCTGAAAAACACAGTTACAGGCTTCAGTGGCTACAAGAACATGCGTTTACTTTGTCTCATTCAGCGTCTCTTCTACTCATTTAAACATCCTGGGCAGCAGATAAAAGACTCTAAACATAAACTGGAGGAAAGTGCACAACAACTGAATATGAAGCATATAAAAGAGCATCTCTTAAGCTTGTGAGAAGGATCTGTACAGTGTACGAGGAGGAGGAGGAGGAGGCGGCATAGTTTCATTCCACATGCACAGCTCCAGCCAGATAAGAGATAAGTTTATCGACCCATTCATGGAGAGAAAAAAGAAAGGCGTGTAAGCGCTAAATAATGAGGTAGGTGACTCTTCAGCATGCAGCTTGTAGCCTCGCTGCTTAGCATATAAAACAAGGAAGGAGAAGGTTAGAGCAAATACCCTTCACTCAGCGCTTCCTGAGATGTGCCTTTCTCCAGCACAGATGGCCGTCATTAAGGTGCTGCTGCCAACTCTGGAAGTCTTTGATTTATTCTGGAGCAGAGATTTTATCTCCGGGTGCACAAACGCACACAAACACACACACAAGTATGGTGGTGGAAAGTATAGTAACGTGAATGTTGTTCCTAAGTATCATGTTTGGGTTCTTGCTCAATTTTATGCCACTTTATACTTCTAATCAACTACATTTCAGAGGCATATATTGTCATTTTTATTTTACTACATTTATTTGACAGCTGTAGTTACTTTATAGATTGAGATTTAACATAAAATATGTCTTATAAAACACAAGAATTGTTAAAGGTTAAACCAGCTGCAGTGTCTAGTTGGGGCTACATGTCACATTTCAGTGAGTTGTTAGCACTTTTAGCTAATGGTTTCCTCTCTGGTGGTTTCATTTAAATACAACCCCAAATGTCACCAATTGTCTAAAACGTACATTTAAAAAAATAAAATAATAATAATTCTTATTAATCCTTTCACCGGCCACTTTATTAACTACCAAGAGAGATGGTCTTCTGCATACCTTGGATTTAATGAGTGGTTATTTGAGTTAGGACATTCTCCTCTGACCTCTGGCATCAACAAGGCATTTTCAAAGCCCAGAGAACTGCCGCTCGATGTTTTTTTTTTCTCTTTTTCTGACCATTCTCTGTGAACACTAGAGATGATTTTGTGTGAAAATCCCAGTAGATCTGCAATTTGTGAAGACCAGCAACCATGCCTCGCTCAAAACCTTTCTTCCCTGTTCTAATGCTCAGTTTGAACTTCAGCAGCTCGTCTTCACCAGGTCTACATGCCCCAATGCTTTGAGCTGCTGCCATGTGATTGGCTGAGTAGATATTTGCGTTAACAAGCAAAAACACACTTGCTTTGTTTTTACAGTGTCACAGGGTTGAAAGTGTTCAAGGCTCAAAGTGGGAAACATTGCGAATATTTCACAAAAAACATACAAACAGTAAAGCTGAGAGAAAAAGACTGTGCTGTGAATACAAATAAGTAGTCACCATATGACCCCTGAAATTTATGTTGCGACTCTTTGGAGGGGTCCCGACCTCTTAATTGGGAACCGCTGGCCTGAGCTGCCTAACTGTTATTAAAACTATATGATGATCATATATGATAACATATCAATCTAAGATTTCCACTGGAGTTCATTTTGCTTAAATTTTGCCAACTCTCTCTGCATTTTTTTCCTTGTTTAGCACCCTTTAAGCTGCCCTTATCCATCATGCACTGTGTCCTTTTAATCAGCATAAACTCAGCTAGAAGTTTGACTTGTGCCATTGACATTTTGTCAAGCTGACAAAGTAAAAGCCAAAATGCAAGAAAGATTACATGGAGGCCTATGAAAATGTATAAATCCATACAAATGTATTTAAAAAAATACTATCAAATAACAGTTCAAGTCATGGGTTTACCATAAATACACATAAATGTAGCAGAAAAATGTAAGAAATCAAAGTATAACACTATCTACATTAAAAGTGATATAAACACAAATAACTGAAGATATCAATAAAAGTATAGTAAACAGACACTGTGACTCCAGCACTTTAAACTGGTTTTCACAGCTTGTTAGATGTAAATAAAGTGATGTTTCTATAAATGACTATAATTGACTTTAGTAGAATATTGAATGCAGGACTTCTTGTTCCAATGAAGGATTACACTGTTGTATTGGCACTTTTACTTAAAGACTTTACTTCAGTGCAATGCAGACAAAGTCTATAAGATCTCCCCTGAGAGGCTCTGGAGGACCAGGTTCAGATGTGGGTGTAGAAAATTCCTGCCTTATTTATGTAACCTTTGGTGCACGGCGGTCAGGGGCTTAGGTGCAGGCTGTGTGGGGAAACCTTCAGTTTCCTCAGATCCAATGATTAGTGACACTGTTTGAACTTTAGCTGATGCATGAGCCGATTAAAAGGGCATTTTTTAAGCAAACATCCACAAACTTCATTAGTTCCAGCTTGTCGATATTCAGGAGCTGCTGCCTCTCTTTGTCTGATGTGACAGTAAACTTAATATCTTGGGGTCTTTAGATTGCTCATCAGACAAAACAAGACATTTGAAGGCATCTCCTTAAACTTTGGAGAATTATGGTTATTATGTGACATTTTATAGATCCCACAATTGCCTGATCTATCAATAATGGAAGAAAAAAAACACAAGGTCCTGCTCCAGTTTGAACTGTGCAGAATCTCATTTATAAGAAAAACTAATCCAGTGAATCATCTCCATCCACTGCATTTATTTACTCTAGATTAGGACTTTGTTGTTGTTATTGTTTGTTTTAGATTTAAAGATCTCCTCTATAACAAACTGTCAAATGGGTGCTGAGATTTAGAAAAAAAAAAATCATGGCAGCACAAGAGGAAAAGCAATGGAAAGAAATCAGACAACGTGAGGACCAACAGAGAAGACTTTGATCTCCTCCTCAGCCCATGTGACAACTCATATGGCTGCATTGCTCATCATCATGCCTACTGTAAAAATAAATAAATAAAAAACAGACATGGAGGATGTGAAATTACTCACACAACTGACTTGTGTGATGTGTGACTTGAGCTGGAATTGTGATCCAGACACCATTTAACAGATCAAGGTATTAAAATCCCATTGAGATTTAAGTCAGAGAAAACGCATGGAAAATATACTTGAATTCAATGTCTGGAATAAATAATGCGGATAAACCCCCCCAAACCAAAATTACTGGGAAATCGTTTTTGGGTTAGAAAATACATGCGGCGTTCAACAGTTAAAACGAGCAAATGTGCATGCAGAGTTTCATGTTCTTACCTAAACCGGGGTGAATCTTTAATACATTCTTCAAAATCCACCGTCATCTTGGGCTGGAGAGTAAAGTTGAAACGCGGTTAAAATGCAGATTTCATGTCCCGGGTGTGGAGGAAAGCAGCGATGTTAAGTATCCGATACAGCGATCCGATCCTCCCGCCGTCTCCTGCTCCAGCAGCGGTTCAGTCACTCACTCAGTCCCGCTCTGATGGTCCGGAGCTAACTCAGCCAGTACTGGAGCCTGTGCTGCCTTCAAGCGCTTCCGCTAAACTCGGATTTTTAATACGCCCCTTATGTTGCGTGATATATTCGACTGCAGTTCAGGGATACATGTTGTTCTTATGATGTGATGATATATATAACAATAAGTACAAAGTATATGCATTAGAGTATAAATTAGTAAGCAAAAGTATAAAAGTCATTTTGCAGACTGAGTAGAGTAATACGTTTAGAGTAATATATAATATCAAGCTATAATTATGATACATTTATGTGTGCGCCCCTTTAACATTGGAATCAGAATAATAGGGGCCTCTTAAATAAATATAGTAGAATAAAACACATATATTTGCCTATGAGATGTAGTGGAGTAGAAATATGAAGTGACAGAAAATAATACTCAAAGTAAAGTACAAGTACCTCAATATTGTATTTATGTACAATACTTAGGTTATTGTTACTTTCCACCCCTGTTAGTGATGCATAATCTCGAAGGCAGGATTTTAAATGTTGTAGCTGATTGAGTTCAAGCTAATTTAATTATATAATGTGTTTTGCATGTAAAATCTTAATCTTTAAAATAATTAGTAATGTTGAGGAGTAAAAAGTACAAATTTCCCTCTGGCTATATTGCTGCAAAGTAGCATAAAAGTCATGGTTTTCAAATAAAGTACACATCTCTCAAGATTGAACATCCAGTAAGTAAAGTATTTGAGTACTTTTCACAAGTGATTCCAGCTAATTCTGTCATTTAACAGCTGCGTTGTCGCTCTGCGCAGAACAGTTCTAACATTTCCAATAGCACCTGAAAGCAACACGTGCTCAACCCTCTGCATGAGAATGAGTAGAGCTCTGACGTCACGTTTCATCTCATTTGAATGAATACAACATGTGCAATAATCTCATATAGGTTTGGAGCATACACGTGAAATGTATTTCCCCCCGAGATTCAGTCGTTTTTCACTGTTCTCTGTTGGAACAGCAAGGGGGAAACATCTACAGATTTACCACGGTTAGTTTGCCATGCCGATAACCACAATCTAATAATTCTTAATTTTTCAGCTCCATACTCATCACAGAAGGGTGGTGAAGCCATTTTTATACTTTGTGGTGTGATAATTCAAGTCAGATTAACCCCTCTCATGTTCTTCACACCTCTTATACAGTACAGTATGTTTTCCATGTCAGATTGTCATGTTTTACTGCTGCTTAAGCTGCAAAAATCTATTTAATGAAAGAGCTTTTCTTAGAGAAACTAATTGCTTTACCAGTGAAACCTTTAACACATCATAAGGTCGCTCTATCTGTCTACTTCCCCATGCAAACGAGTTAAATGAGGGTATCTTAAGTGCATCCATTCCCCCAGCAAGGCTATTATTAATTCACAGGAAACGGGAAAGCTCAGAGAAGGAGCGCCTGCTTGGGATTTCACTGCAGGTTTTCATAGAGCGCCATTGTTCCTTCCGATCCCGGCTCTAAAAAGGCTGCGGCTCAGGCCATGAATGGAGATGATCTCATCCACTCTCAGCGGAGGTGTCTTTGACTTAATACCACCATTAGTCGCTGACATAACTGAATCTCCGGGGAACGATACAGACTCAGATGTTGCAGCAGTTTGTTGTGTTAAAATGTGTTTTTAGTCATGTAAGGGACGGCGATGTCTGTTGGTTTGTCCACCAGTTTGGTCCAAAATATCTCAACATCTAGACATCCATGATTACCACATGATGTGTCCTACTAACTTTTTTCTTCTAGCGCCATCATGAGGTTGACATTTGTAGTCTCTAGAAATGTCTCCAAGGGGTTGCCATGAAATCTGGTACGTACAAGCATCCGCTCTTTAGGAAGGTTTGTAATAACTTTGACATTTTTAAAGGTACCACCAGGACAAAAGTTAATGTGTCTATTAGTCTGGTTCATGACCAAACCCCTGCGAAAAAAACCTTAGCTGTACTAAACTGAAATGGTGAAAATGGAAGACTCAACTTTGAGACAGCTCAAAGCTTGAGGTCAAAAATCACTTCCTAGAGATGATAAAACCAGGACTATCACCTGTCACACAGAGGGAGCCTGAGGCCTGCTTCACCACTTCAGTGTCTCTGTTTTCTCTTCATTACTTTGGGGATACCTCAGTCTTTTGACTCCTCACACCATCCCCCCGCTCCATCTTTGCCTCATCCCCAGATCCTTTTACTAATCTGAGATCAAAGCACCAACTGCTTCTGTATGAAGGTGTCGAGTCAGCAGTGGGCTGATCTGAAAGTGCACACTGCTGGAGAAACTTCAGAGCCAACTTGGTAGCATGCATATAATCTATACCGATTTTATTAAAGCAGCAGCATATGATCATGAATTCAGACATTAATGTTCCCCTTTGGCCTGAATTGTAATAACTTTGGTGATCCCTCAGCTTTTCTTTTTTTGCCGTCATCATCAAATTCTTTAATACATGCAATTAGTATTTGACAGATGTAGCCTATTCTGTGGTCAGAGCACTTTCTTTGTATTCCCTTCCTTTTATTTGTGTAATGATTTACTTGTGCTGGTGAAAAGCTGCAAAAATAAGTCCTACAGTGGAACAGATATAGGAGTTGAACCTGAACAAAGATTTTTTAGGTTTTCCACCTGTGAAAGAGCAATGACCTAGGTTACAACAGTGAGACGGAAAAATGTTACTAGCTATATTTGTTCATGTGTGTTTGCTTTCTGCAATTTACATAAATAATTTAAAGAGATTTTTTGGTTTACTATGCTTAGACAGAGCGAAGCCGGCTGTTTCTGCATATTTCCCGTCCTTATGCTAAGCTAAACTAAGCTAGCCTGTTGTCTACTGTTGCTTTATACAGACCGATTTGATAGTGGTATCAACTTACTCATCTAAATTTGATCAAGAAAGTGCACAGGAGTATTTCCTGAAATCTCTGGCTATTTCTTTACAATGTGTGACTTATTGAGGTTTTTGGGGCAAATCTGAGTCATTAAATGGATGGACTTGAGAGCTTGACAGTGAGACGATGAAGCTATGAAGCTATCGTATCAGTAAAGGACTGTTCGCCTCCTGCTGCTTTTGTTTTCTGCATGTCATCTGAAAAGAGCAGGGATGAGGCTCTTCTGCCTTTGTGCAGGAAACGTGAGTGGAAGGGAGCTGTCGACTCCCATTTTTGCTCCCATCAGAGGCCCTCTCATGGCAGACACAAGCACTGCCGCAGTGTGGAATCACTGGGAGAGATGTGTGGGTCTCAGGGAGGGTGACCTACTTTTGCTCCTCTCTTTGGTCTGCTGGAGAGAGCTGTGAGTTGCACTGCTGAGCACACAGCTTGTAATGTTATCCCCTCTGACTGCAGGTGCAAGGCTGTACAAGACACTACCAACGAGGCATGTACAGATGCTGCATGAATGTTCTGTATTATGCATGCGTCGTCTCAGCACAAACTTCTTCTAAAATGCATTCCCAAGTCTATTTCAATTCATTTTTATCTTTCCATAGGGCTGATGCATTTCCACTTCTGAAAGTATATGTGTGTGTGCTAAGTGCACTAACAAGGTGGATGCAAGTATGGAGTAGTATCTGTGTGATACTGTTTGCATCTGACAGAGCTCTGCAGACTTCTCTTTAGGAAGGAATATTTCCAACCATGGTTGAAAAAGATATTCAACAAATGATTACATCGTTCTGTCTGATGAATGCTTGAGAGCAGAGGGGACAGAGAGTTGGAGTGAAGTTTGTTTTTGACTCGTCCCAGTGAATGTTTTTTAGCATGTTGGATCTGTTACCATGAACATAGACTTCACCGGTGGAGCAACAGCAACTCACTGTACTTGTGTCAAATCACTGCAGGGGAAAGTTGCAAAGTTTACTACACTGCATGTTGTGGTAATATTACTAAGTTTAACAAATAATATTCTCGTTCTGCATACTGGCTCACATGCAAAAGCCCTTGACACATGACCTCTCTGAGATTCAACACCCCCCCGCCTTACCAGAAGCTGTTTGCAGTCATGCTAACATCACTGCTGACTTATTTAGCAGCCCCGCCAATGCACATTAGCCCACGTAGCTAATGTCTCAGCCAAAGTGCCTCTCTGCCTGTGCAGCTCTAAGCATCACTACTGGGGGCGTTATGCCTGACAGCATCGTTTCCACTGCATCAGCAAAATAACTTGGGGATGGAGGTAGAGGAGTTCTCAGATTTTCATAGCTATATGTTTTCTTGGTTCTCTAATGGATGATGTTACATAAATGTAGAACCCATTAACACCCCAAATAACTCCAGGAGGTAAAGCAGTTGTCGAGTTATACTGGTTCATTACTGGAAACCCAAGGTATCCAGGTTGGTTGGTCGACCAAAAAAAAGTCCATCTTACATCTACCTGTCACTGAAAACCAGGCTGTTCTTCTTTAACTTAACAGAGGTCTACAATACACAACTGAAGAAAAACTTCTGTATCAAGGTTTCCTTATCATCTTGACTAGAAGCAGGTATTCTCTGTTGAGGCTCTGTTAAGCTCTTGAATACATAAACTGAGGAAGTTGACAAGTGGAAAGTTTTTTACTTTTGGAAAGAGCTCAGCTGCAGCTATTGTTCTTCCAATCGACTTTAGATGAAACTATGCCCTCTTGGGAATGACAGAAGCTGGCAGCTCCAGAGATGGAAGTTTAGTTAGTGGCTGGCATATTTAAATTCAGACACCGCAACAACCAGCACTGGGGGTCTGATTCCACACCAACCTGACTCCCTGCCAGATCAGTAAACTTTTGTTGCTGGCGTTACAGAGACTGGACCCAGCGCTGCCACTGGCCACCAGCCCCCCGTGCTGGAGTTTACACTTGAGATTAAACTCGCTAGCTGACGGTCCATCTTTAGAGCTGCGCTTCTTGTCTCTTTTATGGTCTGATAAAAAGTTAATTTACAAAAACAGACATGAAAGTTAACATTCTCATCCCCAAAAGTCAAACTATTTCTTTAACGTCTTGTTTGTTTCTAAACAGGTTAAAAAAAGACATTAAGTTCCTTCACATGCATAGAAGAACTAATGCACAACTAATTCTGTATTTTTGAATGAAACCTGGTTTAGAGTCACTCATTAGCACCTGATTGGATTACTTAGTATGTCAATCTTAAAGAACACACCGTGCTAGTGAACAGACTCTCTGGAAGTCATTAGGCGTTTTGACCTTGACTCCATTGTGTGTTAATCGTGTTAGGGTAAGCCTAATTGCTTAAGGAGTCGTAAGTTTTACAGCCCAAAGCACATAAGCACTATATGTTGTTCCTGTCAGTGATTCCTGTGAGGGAAACAGTGACGGGATCCCATGAAGAGTCGAGGCGGTGAGTACTGGGTCAAAGCTGGAACAGAAACAAAGGAAAGTACTTTTCAGGAAGCATGTTTCACTGTGTCAGCTAGACTAGTATCAAATATGCAGATGCCCAAAGGCAATCCAAATCCTTGCCACCAGGTGTAAGGATGTTCAAAGAATAGCTAACAGGGCCACAGCATATTGTACTTCAAGCTGTTAGAGAGGAAACTAGACCTCTGCAGCACCTCTTAGTGCTGCTCAGACTTTGGAAAATCTAGCCCATGACAAGAGACGTTGGCCAATCACAGGCCACTTCAGAGAATGGGCAGAGAATGACAGGTCAACAAATACAGATGCAGTAAGGCCGGTTTTTTGTTTTATCATTGGACAAGCTTTTTCCCAGTTCACAGTCTTTATGCTGAACTACACTAACAGTCTTCTGGCTTTAGCTTCATATATAATTGACATGTGGTGAGAATAAGCATAATGCCCCAAATCTTAAACCATTCAAAGTCACAATTGATGAACAAGACATCATCAATCATTCAAACTTTGTCTTTATACTGCCCCCAAAACTACAAGGTTAATCCACTTCAATATTTAAATGAAAGACAAAAAGTGAAGACAGCAGCGATATTAACACTGCAGCTTACTGCTCTCCAGTGATCCTGAGATGATTGCCTCTGTAAAGATAAACCAACAAACAAGGAACTGAGAGCCTTTTTGTGTACGCTTGGTTTTTGCACCCCGACAGTGTCTCAGCTCGGACGTCTTTGTTCATGTCAACAATTCTGCTCAGCAAACACGTCTGGCCAATGAAGGTGAACATTTGTTTTTCTGCGCACATTGTTTTGTGGAGAAAAGTAGGGCAAGATGAGCTGCAGGCTTGGTAAGTACCCGCCCACTGAACCACAACACTCGCTGATAAGAAACACACACACACACACAAAGATCAACATTTATACATATGAGCTATAATAACTGTATTATCACAGTTATTTTGATTTCTTGACCTCACATTGTTTTTTCTTGCATCTCACACAGTAGATCTGATTTTATGGCGTCTGATCCAGCATATGATTGATTTTGAACATCAAAGAATGGATTTAATATTAGATGACCAGAAACAACAGATCTGAGACTGTCTGACTGAGGCTGCCTCCTCTCTCGGGTGCAGCTGTACGAGATCCTGAGAGCTAGACTGAGGCTGGTGTTGCTAGGCGATGGCTCAGTGCTTCTGAGGGAGGCGGGATGAGGAAATCCTGCAGATGGGCACAAGAGTCTCAGACACCCCAGTTACCCCACATACTTTATAAGGTCCACCCACACCTGTGCCAAAATAATACTGATTTTACATGGGGCTTTAGGTTAAAAAAGGTCCACAATCACTCACTTTGGTCCAGACTAAAATAATTCATGTTTCCCAGGGGATAAATCCTGCTGACTTTGGTGATTCTGACTTTTATTTCAGCGTCACCATCAGATCAAAGACATTCATGTGAATTTTCAAAACTTTAGAGATCATCCTCAGCTGTAAGTAATGCTAAAGTGCTATTTACAATTAGCATGCTAAAATGCTAAACTATTGGACTGGATGCTACAGATGGGGTAAAGAAGTCAAACAGCATAAAAAGTTGGTTGTTTTTTGTCTTTTCATGGGATTTATTGACAGTAAAAAAAAAGTATGCAACAATGCCAGCCTTTTTTTTTTTTCAACAAAAACATAACATTCAACAATAATTTTAACAAAAGGTAACAAAATTGTCATTGTAAAAAAAAGCACAAGCATAATGTTTTTTTCAGGACACCTTAATGCTAACACAATGCTGCCACCGTGTGGCCATTTCTGACAGGAGCAGTGATGATAAACAGTATCTCAAGTTGCACGTTTCTTTCTTTTTCTTGTCTTTAACTCTGTGAAAAGCACAAAAGCAGATCATGTTAAATACGTATAAATTGCACAGACTGTTGAAGCTCTGGAGAGGGGAAGTGACAGCTGGTAACTCACTGACTGAAGATCTGCTGGTCTCACTGTGTGGAAGTGCAGCCGTTTCTTCTGTTGTGAGTGCAGGCCTTGTTGCTTGTAACAGGTATTTAGGTACATGCTGAGAAACAATGACACAAACAGAGAATTCATGGAGATTAACACTGATTTCAAAGACGGATGTTTCTTACAGATCTGAAGCAAAACGTACAGTGACACATCATGGACAGATGACACCTTATTTACAAGTGAGCTCATGCAAATGTATGCATTTTTTAAGTGCTGTCATCAATGTATGTGTTTTTAAAGGAACAAACACAGTTTCATGTGAAAAAATAAAGCAAAATACCTTTTAGAAAATTCAGACCATTCTCCCTTAGGAATCTGACACACTCCCTGATGTTTCCAAAAATTTTGGAGAAATGTGCAATAAAAGCTCAAAATTCCACAAATACAACATAAACTAATTCTTCCCATCTTTTAAAAAAAATCACATTAACTTGCTTTGTATTCTGCAATGAGTTTGTAATGTCCTCAGTTCTTATTGTGATTTCAGTTTGTTTTTTTAATGTGCTGCAAAAATAAAGATGTAAACTGAACTGAACTCAAAAACTTGAAAGAGGTCAACAAACCAGACATACTAGACATTTTTCAGGTGTTTCTTTAAGAAAGAATATTTTAACAGATGTTTTTAGGGATGCAGTCCCACTTTACTCTTCCAATAAAGATACCTGAACTCAGGCTATCCGCCAATTCCAGATCCAATATCAGTTCTCTCTTTTTCAGAAAAAAAAGTCTGTATACAAGCATGGAATTTACTGGCACATGGTCTACTGTAACACTAGAACCATGGTGACAAATGTGACTGAAAAACACATACAGAATTTTATTACAACAGTGACAGAGAATCTGTATTTAATCTGTGGTATTTGGCTGCTGCCCAGACTAGTAAATGAGGTCAGTATTTGCCCTGATATGAATGATTCGACTTATATATTTTTTTTGTTTACACGGAAAGAAATATTAAAGGTCCCTGGAGTGACCGTGCAACTGCCATCTGAAAACAAGCTAATCACTAAAAAAAAACTGAGAAAAGGCTCCAGGCTGGAAGATTATCCACAAAGTGTTAGAGCTACAGAGGACTGTGGTTCATGTCTTTGTTGAGGAGAGGAAAAATGCAGAAACAGACATCCTTGAATGAGTAAACGGAGTGCTCTCTCTACTTCAAGTGTTCATCGATGCCTCGTCAGGTAAAGAGTATCGCGTCACTGCGAGCCATCTCAGGCCGTCACTCTACCAGCTTGAAAAGAGTACTTACAGCTCGAAGGTGGATGATACAAGCCTCTCAAAGGCAGTGAGAAATGTAAACAAAGGCTGTGTGGCCCCTTCACATCTCTTTTGACCTTAATGAAAACGGCAAAAAAAAAAAAAAGCAATTTCACTGACTGCGCCGCATCAGTGAGGTTTTCCCAACAGTGCCACAGCAGCTGTCATTACACACAGCAGGGGATAATTGTAGCATCGGTACCACCAATCCAAAACTTGTTCCTGCAAACCATCAAAATCTTGATCATCAATAGCATTAAATGTCAGAACGTCAATGTTTCATTCATCGTGCTGGTGTTGAAACTGACTTAACGCAATTCAGAATAAAATGAAACGTTAATAAAAGAGGAGATGGTGGATCACAAATATAGTTCATAAATGCACCTTTGACTGACGTTTTACCAAACACTGTGCAGCCTGAAAAAATAAGCGAACAGTGAAGTAGGTATACAACCTTAAAACTGTTTCATAATATGGTTTCATCTCTCATCTTATATTTCATATTCAGCTACATTTTACCTGCATCTATTGCAGCTTAAACCATGCATACACTTGCTCTGATGAATGCATGCACATTACTTCTTTATATGTGTGGGTGTTGTTTTGTGCATCCACATTGTTTAAGCACCTGGCCCAGGTACGTCTACACGAGCGGCTGCAGCAGTAAAGCACACAGGTTTGCACACATACACACAAAATGAAAGTCAAAACGCTTGTTTAAGACAGCAACCACAAACACCAGCACAAGATGTTGCACGTGTCTGCAGACACTCAGTAGACCTGGTGGAAAGGTAAGTATGCATAACTGCTACAAGTACAGGAGGAAATGTGGTTAAGCAAGTCAGTTGTACCCGTACAGTGACAGATGTGTCCTACATATGATGTATGAAATGAATTAAAAACCACAGTCTCTGCTAACTGCTTAAAGAATGTTCTTTTGCCCTAGTTACTTGAACAAGTTAGTGGCATACTTGAGGTTACCTAAATGAATAATGAGCATGGGGAAAGTTAAAGGCATACATCAAATTTTTATGTTTTGCATGTCCTATATTTCATCTTCATAACATGGTTTACATACTAGACCTACTGTCGATTTTTAAATTTAAAGCTTTCTTACGGCTCAGTGTTTATGTTTTAAATAAAAAAATAGGAATTTTGCTTAAATGAATTTAAACTTAATGGAATTGCAGCATATTATGTTACATTTCTGCTGATAACAAAAGAAATAATTGATTGCATAATAAACATAATAACATAAGAAATTTTTTTTTTAGGTTTTTAGGTTTTTTACTCACTTTAATCCAAACAAAGATGCTAGTTGTAAACACAATTTGTATGATTAAAATGTTTCATTATCAGTTAATATGTCTTTCATGAAACAATAATGTGTTAATGTTTTCTGTGCTTAATACAAAACAAACTATTAAATTTGTAATTTCTGGCCCCCTCGATAAGAAACAAAGTTGGGCCTTGATGAATAGCTAAACATACTTTTAAACTGTGCAGCAAAGAGAATATTTATATCCAGATTGTCTCAGAGGACTCTGGAAATAACTTATGGGCTTTTAATATTGTCAAATACCATCAAACTGTCCTCAGTCACATTGTTGAGCTCTAACTGTTTGGGGCTCAACAATGAAAACCTGAAAAACACATTTACAAAAAATTATATCTTGAGAGTAGGTGCATTTGCATTTTCACCTAATGCTGCCTGATAGATAAGCAGATGATACTTGAGTTGAACTAACCCAGGAGGTTTGTGAGCGAGGATAGGGATTGACGCTGGCTCGGCTCTGGATCCTCAGGCTGTGTCGACGTTCTGTGGAGCTGCTCGGCCGATTTACGGTGGACGGCCGGAGGCGGCTGCTGGTAGATGCAGTTTCATCTACTTCAGCTAGGAGGTCTGTTAGCTCTCCATCACTGATCTCCCCCTCCACTACGAAGCTGTCTATGCAGGGACAATTTCACAAAATGAAAAAAAGAAACATATTTTCTTTAATAATTATGTCTCAAAAATCTAAATGAAAAATGGATGGATGTGGCTGTATTTCATCTATAGTATGAATGTATCTATCCTTGAAAGCCAGTGCTGCATAAAAATCAACTGTGACACAGTAGGCCATCACACTAAACAATTACATTTTTGTTTGTTTTAAGGTATTTCTTTTTTTTTAACCATTCACCCTATTTTAGGATTTTAGATGACAGGCACTTACTTAGTTAACTACACAGCTTTACCTGTGTTCTGAGGAGTGACCACACAATCTGGACAAATCCAGTCACCTTCAGGGCCTGTGTTTAATGAAGGTGTCAAGCAGTCCATATGATACCTGGAACAATAAGTACAGTTTGTAGTATTTGAGTGTCATAAAATGTCAGAGGAAAAGTGGTCAAAGACAGTCAAGCAAAACTCACTGTTGTACTCAAAATAATGCCTCTACAACTAAAATAAACACTGCCATGGACCTCAAAATAAACACTGGCATGTACCTCAAGTTAAAGACCAAAAGAGTGCGAAATAGGGCAAACTGCACCAACACTGCAATGCCATACCCTGAATCACAGTGAATGCACACCAGCAGTCTGTGCCTGCGGTCACTGCGTCCACATTCCTCACAGATAACAGGATTGCTCCCCTCCTCTTCATCGTCGTCGTCTTCCTTTCTCTTCGTCCTCACTTTGATCTGCAGCAGTACCACAAACAGTTCAGCCCCCAAACACTGCCCACATAGTCCATACATTTCCAAATACATGGCAGAAAGATTCCTTCAGGACACTGCACATAATGACCTGCTTTTGAATGCCCCCTCCAGGGCACTGTCTCTGGTAGATGAAAGCAAAACTGATCCGATCAACCGGGCAAGTATTGGCTGTCTGCGGATTCAGAACGGAGAAACAAAATGCTTCAATTTCAGCAACAACAAAAAATCCCTTGATGGCCGTGCAGCTTAGACAGAATAGGGTTTTACAATTTCACATTCTGTCCAGAGAAAAATAAAGGCACTCTACTACATTGGAGGTTCATGCATCTCAAAAAATGGTGTCATACTTCATTATTTTTTCTTTAATAATACATTAATTGTGCAGCATAATAAATTCTGGAGCCCAGGGGAATATATTTACATCACCAACAATTAAAACCCAAATATATTCTATTTAAAATATATAAAACAAAGACAATAATCAAACGAGAATGTTAACCAATATTGGATGATAAGAAAGATAATCCAAGTGATAATCTATTAGCAAAATAAAATTATTTTGTGTCAATCAACCAATCACTCAGTTCAAATGCATTTTGATATTATATGAAACAACGATCACGTCAATGTAACTATGTCTTGAAAACAGTGAGCCAATAAAAAGAGGCTTCGCCAAAGATGAACTGATGCACCTCATGGGCAGAATTCAAGAGAACCAGCACATAGTTTGCTGGACAGGAGTAACAGGTGATATGTATCCTCACCTGGGACCATTGCAGAATACATTCAAGGCAAAAGACGTGATGGCAGCTGTCCAGAGACGCCACTGTTTGCTGTTCAAAGAGACTCAGACAGATATAACATTTATCTGCACCCTCTCCTTCACAAGCCGTGTTCAACACGGTGGACTTATCCATGGTTTGAATATGACTAGACAACAAATTGTCTGTTTATAAACGACTTTTGTAGCACACAAATTAAATCTTAAATTAACTCGACTTCGTGTTGGTGTGTCGGAGTTTCCTGTGAGCTGAACGTTCAACAGCTAGCTTAATTAGCTAACTTTAGCTTAATCGGTGGCTAGCCTAATATGGTCTTTTCGCCTTTTATAACGACACAGTCAATATAGTAATACGCTGTTAATCCTTTTGTAACTTTTAGCTAGCCAGTGCTACAGCATATATTACATAGCATGGTTATAATAAGCACGTAAACTAAAACATTGAAATAGCTATCTGCTAGCCTACTTTTCGGTCATGTTCCGCGCTACACTAGAACATCCGGTTTGGTTCTTTCAGAATAAAAGCGCTAAATCCTCAATTCTCAATCCTCATTTAAGTGTTCTGAAATTAAACCAATTATATTTTACAGGAACTGGAAAATATATACACTACCTATGTATATTCTTCAAACCTGAAATATAAATATGGCTCAATATAATAAACCTTTTGTCTTAACTGTCAAAGGAACAATAGTAATCCTATATGTAAGCTACATGCAGATATTTATTATGTTGTGATATTATTATTATTATGTTGTTATTTCACTTAGGTGATACAACTGCAAATATTGAGTTAGTTTTATATTATTAGTCGAAGCATGATGAACTAATTAAAGGAGAAATTTAAATAATTCAATGATCATGAAAACTAATTTTCAATTTGCATTCAAATTTGCATATTAATGACAATATGTGTTATAAATCATGACACATTGCTCTCACCTACAATAAGTAGATAAGCTATTTTTCTAAGTAAAAAATATCGTTATCTGTATCTGCAATCCTGGCCCTGTAATTTTGCAGTATCGCCCATCCCTATTTATTATATCAAACCAAATTAATTCAACAAATACACTCATTAGCCTGCGTGTGATGTAGAGGAAAGGCCTAATTGGCTCATTATAATGGAGTGGTTGGGTGATATACAGAATTTTTGCATGATCTTGTCATGCACGGTTTCCTGCCCCTCACTGCACTCCACACCTACGATCCACTGAAACAGGAAATTAAAGCGTCTGAGCAAAGAGCAGCACTATATGTACTCACTGTATTCTGAGAGGAGCTGCTCAAACAAAGTGCACCAACAAAACAACGTGCTTGTTTTCAAGAGCAGCTTTCTACATGTGGAGATCAAACAAAGGAGTCCCCAAATAACTTGGTAAGTATTTTTGAGTTTTCGGTTAAGATTTTAGAAATATAAATTTTATGTTTCAGAGATGTTGTAATTCCTGAAAATGTGGCTTTGTGTGATGAGAATACTACTGGAAGTGTGACTTTGTTGGGTTTCTTGCTATTTCACTTCACCCTTTTGAGTTTTCGATAAAGAAAAATTAGAATCTAAATATGTGAGTAAATGTGTTTTGCATTAAGTGTAAAAACATCCATCATGGGTTTTCCTGCTTTGGATTCATAAACCTGAATAATAGAGAAAATGTGGTCAGCTTCTGGAACAAAAAAAAAAAAGCATTTGTTAAAAGCAGAATAAAAGAATGACTAAACTTTGTTTCCAAGGCAGTGTGAAAGCAAAAGTGTAAAAAATTGAATGGAAACATGTTTGTGTTGCTACTGTTACAGATGCAGCAGCTTTTATGAGAACCAACCTACGCTTTGTGGCTTTCATTTGACAAAACGCTCCATCAGCAATGATGAACATGACAGTTGGCAACTGCAGTACCCCCTCAGCAGAGTACCAGTACTACTTCTTCCCAGTCATCTACATTCTAGCTTTAGTTGTGGGTCTACCAGGGAATCTGGCTGCCTTCTTCTTCTTCACCTTCAGGGTGACTCCCCGTACAGCCTTCAGTGTTTACATCAGCAATCTGGCTCTGGCAGACATCGTCATCCTCTGCACTCTGCCCTTTAAAATCCACTACCACCTCAACAGAAACAACTGGGTGTTTGGGGACCCGGTCTGCCGCATCACTGGGATTCTGTTCTTCTCCAACATCTACCTGAGCATCTGTTTCATGACTTGCATCTGTGTGGACCGCTACATGGCCACTGTACATCCACACACCTATCTGCGGCTGCGGAGCCCCCGGTGCTCTCAGGTCGTGAGTTTGGTGCTGTGGTGTGTAGTTGTAGTGGCTATGCTGGTCTTTGTCCTCATGGGACCTCTGAAAACCAAAGACACATCAGGAACACACAGCTGCTTTGAGAATTTCTCCAAGAGTGAGTGGAACACGCGCTTAGTGGTGTACAGCTTTCTGTGCCTGATCTTCGGCTCCCTGCTGCCTTCCATGATCATCCTGGTGTGTTACCCGCTGGCCGCGAGGCGCATTTCCAGGATAAGGACTAAAACAGCCCAAAAAGCAGTGAGGGTCATTTACACCATCCTGGCTATAACGCTGCTCTGCTTCCTGCCCAACCATGTGGTGTACCTGCTGCACCTCCTTCGACGCATAGATGTCATCCAGAGCTGCGAGTCAGCCAACGCCATCTACAACGCCAGGCGGGTCACCATGGCGCTCGTCATCCTCAACACATGCCTGGACCCCGTGCTTTACTATGTTACCACCAGCCACTGCAAATGGAAGCAGTTAAAGGTTACATGGCCGGTGGGAAGAATTAGGAGGAGAAGGGGTGTTTATACGATCGCACTGAGCTGACGGGTAACAGCACATGCATCATGTAAATAAATATCTTGTTATGCTTCATTTTTATTGTAAATTTAACTTTAACACCTTTGCAGATATGAGACTTTTCTACAAAAGTGTTTATTCAAAATGGCAATGTACATCAAAATAAAGGGACAAATCAGAATCTGAGTATGTTATTTTTTCTTAATCCTGGGCAGTTCAGTCAATAAATGAGTTCATGAAAGATTCCTGAAAGTGTTTTGTAGTTTTGGGACACAAGATATTTCAGCAGAGTCCAGATGGAAGACCCTTTTTCAGCAGAGTTGAGAGGAAGCTCCCCAGGTCCTCGTCCTGGCAAAGCAAACAAGAACAATAAGTAAAAAAAGAGCGCTGTGGATAAAGACAAAGTGCAATTTAACAATGACATAATCTGTAATATAGTTAAGTTTAGAGTTTCTGTGAATCAAGTCAATTCATTGTCATTTAATATGGGGAGTGTAACTTGTGAAGTGAACCATGTGTTTAATGGCCCTTTTTATGTCAGACATTTAACTGTGCTTTTTCATCATATAAAAGATCTATAATAGGCACACTAAATTTTCAAGGCCAGGAGCTAGTTAATAAACAATCATGGATAATATTTATCAAACTAAATTCTTTATCATTAAATAAACTGACGTATTAACTTATTTAAATGAACTTGGCAAAAGAACCTTTCATGATAGATATAGAAAAGATAAATCTGATTTTTTACTGCCTTTTATAGCTGCAAAAGTTGTACATGTTTTGATTACATCTAAAAGCTTTACACACAAGTAAAAAACAAAATCTGCGTGTGTCAGTTTATTTGAGTAACACTGGTCTATATTCATACATTTTTTGGCCAAAAGCCTTTATCAGCAACAAAAAAAGAAAATATGTGAACTTTAACAAGAATAATGTGTTACTGTTACCACAGTACCACAAGTACATCCAACCCAACACTTGATCTTACAGATACCAGCTTCATTTTTAACTTAGTGGTAACTGAATCTGTAAGCCACTTCTCTGAGAGAAATTAAATGACATGTCAAAGCATATTTTTATTGTCTTGACCTTTGTTC
>CAFUXE010000827.1:28394-113736 GCA_903364295.1 Serranus cabrilla | reverse complement strand
GACGTGGTTCACAAGAGCAAGGAGAGAAAGTGGATGCTGTAGGTGAATTGTAAAATAATGCAGATGAGTAAGCAGAGGTCCCCTCCCTGCAGTGCTGCTCTCACCTCTTGAGGTGTGTGTAGATTCTGTGAAGTGTGTCGGGGTCGCTGTGCGGGTCCTGGAGCTGAACGCGGCAGGTGAAGCGTAGCTGATGTTCGTTGAGGCCGAGCTCCTTCAGGGCCTGCTCCGACGACACCAGCTTCAGACTCTGTGCTCAGGGAAAGACAGCGAGGCATTGCATCTTCATCTGTCCATCATAATAACTGAGAAAATGCCACTAGACTGCAGGACATCAATATAAAAGGTCACAAGAAGTCTGTAAACAAGTATTTAAAGAGTCAAAGTCTTACTGCACTGACATACTGTGCAGTTGAAAGTATGTGAACTTACATTTTCTTTCATGATCAGGGTTCCATGCATGGCGCGGGGTTTTTTGGGATCAGGAAGTGGCCCTTCAACAAAAATAATGGTTTAAATGAATAAACAAGTGAATAATTACATAAAAACATAGAAGTAGATTTGGGTATGGGCGATGCCATGGTACTGCTGAATTATCCCTACCAATATTTCTACAGATGTGAAAATACATACTCTCGGGCCATTTTAGGCTATTTTTTTTTTTTGATGATTTTAAATGTGTCAATGAAAATGCCATACATTTAGGCAAGGGTTTAAGTTTTCTTAAAACTTAAGATGTACAAAATACAACTGCTGCACTGTGTTGATACACTGTACCTACTAATCTTCTGTGGTTTTAAGAGTCCTATCATCTCACATATACATTTGTCATTAAGAAAGCTGAACTGGGTCACAATACTTCGGTGGCATGGGACAAGATGAAGCCGCATAAACCACACTGAAAAAACACTTCTTTTAAATCTAAATGTCAGGAACTTACAGAACTCTGAAACTGAAACTGTGTATCTACTGCAAACCACTGTTACAAACACAAACTCTGTGCCACTTTATTATTCAGTAGGCTGTGAATTAAACACATTCATTCCTAAACAATCAACAAAACATACCTCCAAGAGCCATTTCCCTCTTCAGCAGGTTGAGTGATATATCCACAGGCACACTGGGGTTTGTTGTCACGGTCACCGTCTCTCCGTTGGCCGGCATGTGGCAATCTATACCTGCCATTTAAAAGCAACATTAACAAGGCCTCCTCCTCCTGCTGTGAGCATGCACATATTTACAGGTGACCTTTAATGAGCCTCGCATTATTGATGGATGGATGGAGATGCACTTACTGAACTCTTGTTCAATCTTGCCCTTGAGGAACTCCATTTTCACCGCCTCCCCGTGCACCAGCAGCATGTTGCGCGGCTCTGCCATGCGAATGAGCTGCATGATGCCCTTGGCATCTGCATGGGCACTGAAGGACATGTACTCCACCTGGAGCTTAACATCCAACTGTAAGAATCACAGAAACACTCATTTAATCACTGTACTAGTGTTGTTCTTCACATGGATTATAATTTCAGGTTTTGTTGTTGTTATTTTAAAAAGATTTGTTTCATTATTTTGGGAAATACTATGGAAACCCATTTCCACCGATCATTATCTTATTTTATGAGAGAGCGCTTCTCATTATACATTATATATATATGTGCATAAAAGTAGGTGTATGGAAACGCCGACAGATGAAGGTGGAAATTTTTCATTCTTACCGTCGATCTCCCTTCCATCTCAAGCTTCCTCTGCCCATTTAAGATCTTGTGACCAATTGTTCCTTGGACACAATACCCAGGCATGATCACCTAAAAAAAGGCAGAACTAGTTGTTTATCAGGTTTTACATACTTAAAAATAACCATATTCCATTTTTTTTATGAGACTCACCATGTTTTTCTCATTGCCAGCCCATTTCTTGAAGATCTGCAAAGACTGACCAGCATGCAGCATACCTGGTGTCGCAAACACCACCTGAACATGGACACATTGATGTAGTTCAATGTCATCTCAGTTTTAATCCTGGATTATATACTTGATACAGTGCAATTTTGAGGAAAACAAAGCATACCATAGGTCCAGGATTATCAGCGTATGAGCGATCAAAGGCCTTGATGTGCTTAAATTCAAACATGTTTCTCTGCACAAAGGTTTTTCGAATCTTCTGGTTGGTCCATGTTATGAAAAGCTTGTAGTAATGATTAGCTTTCTCTGTCAGCCCAGTAGAGAAGTAGATCGGGGCCTTTAGGTTCATTCTCTCCCTAGTTGAGGAGAGGAAATAATTAGAGTGGTTGCCCAATAAATCATCAATTAATATGAAAAAGTTAATTCACCACCATTACTCTATCAAGCTTAATGAAATGAATACAGCTATTTAAGGCAGCTGCTGTTTTTTCCCTGACTATTTGTGACTTTTTTTAAATTTTAATCACGTGCAATTACCGCACACTGACAAGACCTTCTATTTAATTGGAACACCAACAATTATGAACCACAATAATGGTCTTTATTTGACATCACTCAGCCAGATAATGATTACCTCCACACATCACTTTCACTCTCATCTTTGCTCTCTTCTTTTGAGCTTTGACAGTGATTTATTTACATTCGGAAACCTATATTAATGTTTAGGAAATTATATGAATTCTTACGCCTGGGCCCCATCGCCTTCCTCTAACTTTGTGTGACATCAGAACAGCCGCTACAGCTCGCAAACATTCGGTTTCCACACAGACAGCATTGCTGCGTTGGCACTGCTGCTGCCAGCCCCATCTCTCCACGGTGAGTTTAACTTTGATAATGGCCGGCAATAATAGAGTGAGTAAAAATCTTGTGTTAACAAATGAAGGGAGTCTGTCAACCAAAACACTAGAGGTTCTTTTAATGTGAACAGATTTTTTTCTTCATATGTGTGACATATTCTACAGATAAATAAATGGAAACTGTAGTGGAATATATCATTTTACTGATCTGCATATCAATTGCTGAGAACTGCACGAGTCCTGAGGAATAAATAGAAACACTCTCAATCTCTAGATAAGCCGCAACCAGGCCTTCCTGAGCTGTGCAGTTGCTCTAATCTGTTAAAATGGGCAATAAATTGATAAGCAAGAGGTTCTGTTATTTTATGTAATGGGGTTTGTTTTACAAACTCAAGAACAAACCTACCAAAATGTTTCCAGCAGGATGCAGAGTTCTTGTGCTCTTCCAAGGGCAAAAACTGGAATAAGAACCTGAAAAGATAATAAAATAATAACATAAAAACTGCACTGAATTTGTACAATCAGAATTTTCTCTCCATAAAATACAGAATTTCACTAACTCTAATAATTACCTTTCCTCCTCTCTCTATGCTTTCATGCACTTTCTTCAGAAAGTCCCTCTCTCTGCATCTTTTGGAGTCACGGATGGTTGTGGCATATGTGGACTCTGAGATGAGGATGTCCGGACGGCACTTATCGATCCATGCAGCACTGTAAACAAACAGTCTGAATGATGAAGAAACTGTAGACATCAACTCTTCATCAACACATTATGACTAATGCAGTAATGGACACTTACCCTAAGTGCCTGTCAGGTGTCATGTTATAGTCTCCCTAAAAATAAAAAGACATTATTCTGAGATCCTGTTTGTCCAATTCACTGAGTCGGATAAAGAGCAGACTTGTTTACACTCACAGTGTAGACCACAGACTCTGATCCCACTTTGATGTGCACCATGGCAGCTCCCAGGACATGGCCTGCATAGTACGCCTTGATCTCCAGCTCATCATCCACCTACCAGCAGCACAACAGAAACAGCTTGATTTGTCATCAAAAGAGACGAGCAGCTGGTGCAGAAATGATTAATAGACGCATATCATCCAAAGTGATGTCAGCACTGCACCTGGACAGTTTGGTGGAGGTTCAAAGGTACAACTTTCTTCATGCAGTCCTTGATCATCTGCGAAGTGAAGAAGTTGGTTTCTCCCTTTTTGTCGACAGTGATCTTACGGAAGTCCTCCAGCAAAATGGGACAGATGGCCTTGGTGGGATGGGTCATGTAGATGGGTCCGTCGTAGCCCACCATCTCACTCATGAAGGGCAGAGCGCCACAGTGGTCCAAGTGGAAATGGCTGAATAAGTAACAGGTGTAGTCATGTTAAAAACAACCCCAATGGATTTTCATTAATTTTATCCATAATGATGAGAATATAAGGACAACAAACCTGATGATCACACAGTCCAGAAAATCTGTCAGACGCCCATTCTGGGTTATATAAGAAAAGTCTGGAAAACGTCTCTGCAATGACAATACAGAATTGCATTCAAATGGGATTTTACTGTAATTTATCTACGTCACAAATAAAGTCACAATATCCTTTCAAATCATGTTTTGAGGGCATTTCTTTCTAAATAAAAACATTTTTGTAATATAAAGGAGGAAAGAGGGATTACACTTTGAAATGAGATAATGCAACTATTATTAATTATTATTTTAATCATTAATTAATGTGTGTATTATTTTCTTGGCTGATTGTTTAGCCTTTAAAATGTCATTAAATGGTGATTTTTCTTCAAATGTCTTGTTTTGGCAAACCAATCATCCAAAGCCCAACTATATTCAATTTCCATGACACAAAGCAGCCAATACTCACATTTAAGTAGAGTATGTTTGGACATGCTTTTGTTTGCTTAAAAAAGTGACAAATTATTAAATAGTGGTTGCTGATATGAGCATAAAACCAGCACACAAAAAAACAGCATTGCAAAACTTTCAATCAAGTTTGTAATGAAGCTCAGACACAGCAGTCTTGATATTATCATTATTTAGGGCAGGCTAGGACATGATAAAAGTAAGTTTACATTTTAATTAAATTTGTGATGTATTACAATCACAACACCATATAATAAACTATTTACAAAAGTGCTTCACAATCAGTAAACACCTCTGATTACCCATTCCATGAACGAAATGCGGTTTTTATGTTATCCTGTGTGATTCGTCAATTGTATGACTAACACCTTGTTTGTGTTATGTCATCATTATATATTTCAGGTTTCTGCATGTAAAGACCCTATGTTTGACTGCATTTGTGGTTTTCCTCCTACTTTTATGCGAATGTTTGGACAAGTGGGTTGTGTGTAGGCTGTTTGAGACAAAATGCAATCAAAGAAAAAAACTTTTCATAGTATTATCTTACACAGTTGTTAAAAACAAGCTACTTTACTTACATCATCGTTGTATCCCATGTGCATCCCACAATCCAGCATTATATTTTTACCTCCAATAGAGACGAGGATGCAGCTGCGGCCGACATCCTGTCCAGCACCTTGGAGAGGGAAAAGTGAAGTTAAGAGAAAGCTTAAAAATCAACCACACAGTGAATGCATCACCAAGTTAGCTTCTCTAGCTAACAACGACTACTGACAGTAAATTGTGAAATTTACAAGCTATTTGCGGCCGTTATAACAAAGTTTAAACACGTTATTTGTACTCAAAGAGAGCAAGAAATGTAACCAATGGGTAAAGTCAGTTATAGACACAATTATTGTTGACGGAACTAGCATAGCAGATGCATGCTAGCTACCCTAGCGCTACTCACCCAGTGGAGTTACTTTTATTTCAGGCATGTTTTCTCAGCCTGATTTGAAGATAGATGAATGCCACCCAGGTAACCCAGGAGGTCGACCTGTTTCCGACGAATTACACCTTGTTCGCAATAAAAAAGTTTATTTTCTAACTTGTTTACATGTGGGTCATTTCGAGTGCAAACGTTTTTAGCTGTGGTAAGCTACAGACACAGTCAAACGTACAACTTCCGGGCATCGCATTCACATTAAAAGACTTTGTTGAGGTTATTGATATTGTATTACACAAAGTAGGTATATTACAGGTTAAGTGGAATATTTTCCTGATCCGTATTAGGGATGTCATTTGTATTATTTTTATCCTGTTTTTATTATCTTATTTTTACTTCTATCTATCCTCAGTATATTTACATCTTAATAAATATACATTGAAATAAATAATTGCATATTTGCCTCACTTTATCCCAAACAGTGGGTGGAATAACCTTTTAAACAGCATGTAGGCCCTCAATGAAAATAGAGGGAAAAAATATCAAGAACTTATATATACTTTTTTGGGGTCTGAAGCAAATAAAGCAGTATAGTAAAATACATTACTGAAAATGGCATCATAAAAGAAATAGACAAGATGAAATAGAACTTTATTCATACATCATGTGGGAAATTGTTGAACAGCAGTTACAGTATGAAGATGGAAAGAGGGCACATTTAAAAGGTACATGAGTTTTTAGAATTTTTCACAGACTGTATTTAAAAATGTTTTTCTTTATACAGACAGTGGATTTGAAGAACAAGAAAATGTACTGCAACACCTTTGACCAAACACGCAAAGTGAACTTTTTCAAATGTAAATCCAGCCACTATTCAACTCTTCCCTAAGAAGTCCCAACGCTTTTATTTTGAAGGCAATGTCACCAATTTCCGGTATTTTCCGCCGGCTCGAGTCTGCGCAGTAGGTGCTTATTATAGCAGAAATGACCTGTCGTTCCACTGAGTTGGAGAGAAACGCTTAGTTTTCCTTTCATATCGAAAGTTTTATCGCAAGTAATGTGTTCAGTCATTTGAGTTATACCTCACTACTTGCATCTGTTACGGTCTCCAGTTTGTTAGTAGCTGCTGGTGACATTTACACATTCATTTGTTGCCTATTCGCTTTGTCGCTAGCACTTCCGTGTAGAAAACCAACCATGGCTGGTCCTGAAGAAGACCAGAAATTCTGCTTACAGGAGGTCCTCGATACTTTCAAGTTGTGTTTGTCGGAGAATAAAGAAGTCTATCTTGAACACTACGTCGCTGGATGGCGCGGTCTTGTAAAGTAAGTGCACTGTTCATTCATACTACTCAGCTGTAACTACAAACAACAAACCTGTCAAAAAACAACCCAGTCATCAGTGCTTATTCAGTAATTATTATTTTTTAGTACTTGCTTCCATTTTTTTTGTTCCTGGTGTCTCATGTAAAGTTTCCTTTGTTTTCTTGAACGGCGCTATATAACTTTAATTATTGTTATTGTTATTACATATCAGTGAGATGTTTAATTGTTTTATTTACTCCCTTCAATAGGTTTCTGAACAGCTTGGGGGCGGTGTTTGGCTTCATTTCTAAGGATGCTGTCAACAAGATAAATATCCTGGTGACTCACATGAATGGTGAGAACGGGCCTCAGTATGTCACTCTTCAGTCAATGGTCAAATATGAGCTGGAGAACAACCTGGTAGACCTGACCAAGAGGGGCAGCTACTCAGAGTCCGGCTGCCGCACTCTCCTGAGGCTCCACCGTGCTCTGAGGTGGCTGGAGCTCTTCCTGGACCGCCTCCGCACCAGCAGTGAGGACGGCAAGACTTCAGTCATGTGTTCAGAGTCCTACAATGAGTCTCTTTCCCAGCACCACCCTTGGGTGGTCCGCAAGGCTGCAGGCATGGCTTTCTGTGTGCTCCCAGGGCGTCCTGCTTTCTTTGAAGTGATGAACGTAGGCCCCCCGGAGCAGGTCGTGGCCAAGCTAGGGGAAGCTCTGCCTCTTATCTCTGAGGTGTACCAGATCACAGAGGAACTTTATGCCCAACACAACCTGCTTGACTTACCATAGAGAGCGAAAGGTTCTGATTTTTGCCACTTCATGCATTACATGATTAAATATGAAGGGCTGTCAAGCTATCCGCTGCTCGTGTTCTGTGATTAAAGGGTTGTTCTCTGTACAGTAAGCATAATTCTACTGACACTAATCTGTTCCAAATGCATTACCAGGGTTTTTTTTTTTCATTCAAATTCAAGCTGGGTTCCAAATCACATGCTTTACTTTTAGTATGTACTGCTGCTGCCCTTACAAAGTACATACTGTTGCATGCAGTATGCATGAAAAATGGGATATGCTACTTTGAACTTGGTGCCTCTTGCTCACATGCTGTGCAGAGGATTCTGGGTCAGAATAGGCAGAAAAGCATGCTGACTGGATGCAGTAGGACATCCTATTTTTGTGTTTGTTTTTTTGCATACTGCATTTTACCTATTCTGTATTATGGCATAGTAAATTATATGATAGTAAGGGTTTTTGAATGCACCCTTACAATCTCCAAATCTCTTTCTTGGCATCAGTAATCGGTAATTGCAGGTGTGTTTTTGAATCACCTGTGTGATTTGCACTTGTTTTTGAAGTTAAATTATATGTAGTCATCATTTCTTAGTCTGTTCTGCCATAGTAACAGTTTACTGGTGGCGCTGGTTCGTAATATTTAAAATGCAAGGGATGCATTGAGATTATTATATGATATAAAACTACTGTTGTATGTTTATCTTTACTCTTTGTAATGAACCTCTTAAAATACAACTTTTGCTCACAGATGTATTCATTTTCTATTTTAGTAGGGAAGGGGAATAGTGGGGCTCAGAAGTCTTTGCTCACTGCTCATAGCAGTTTGTTTTAATCATTTATAAAATAAATCTGCAACTACTTTGGCAATCGATTAACTATTAAGTATTTTTGAAAGCAAAAACACCAAATATTTGATGATTCAGGCTCTAATATGTCAGAAATGTAATGCTTTTATATCCTGAAATCAAAGTTAAAAAAATATTTAATTCCACATTTGATCAGCAATTAATTAGATTGGTAATGGTAGTTAAAAATAATAAAAACAAATGTCAGTTGTACCTCTATTTAGAACTGATACCAATTATGTTAAGTTTGATGTTCTCATACCAAATGTCTTTCAAAATGTGACAGTTTTATCAAATGCTACATTATCTAATATTGGATGATACAAGATAAAAATGACTGTGCTCTTGTCATATAAAAGACCAGCGTCAGCCTGCAGCCTTAATGGGAGGGTAGCAGTTTATAAACCACTTTTTCAGTGACAGAAATGTCTAAACATGCCAGAAGTATTACATTTATCTGAGAGATAAAAAGCAAAACATGCTCAACATTATGAGGCAGAAGTGGTGCTAAAACATGTCATACACTTTAATGGCCAATCCTATGCTATGACATTTTAGGAAAATCTGTAACCGGATTCTTTTTGGTACCTTATAAAAACAAAAGATTGTACTAGCAAACTACGACTTGTTAACCCCACTATGTATGATCTAAATACAATCTTTAATTTAATGTATACATGACAAAACATTCTGTTATTCTTTATTTGAAGTTTTGTGGTGTGTTGTTTTACAAGAATGTACTGTACTGTATGTATATTACTGTTAATTCAAACAATATATTACGAACTTGTAGCTCAATGGAAAAACAAGTCTACTTGTTTGATGATTGTGATATGTGTCATGTTAAAGTTGATGATTAGTTACTGAATAATTTTGTTACCTGTTGTCTAAGGAAATTAAACGAGGACATGTCTTCATGGTTGTCAGTACTGAAGTCACTACATAATAACTTTCTTTTCTCTTCTGAAAAACTGTTGTAACACTTCAAAAATATAAATTTAAATGGATTGATTGCAGATTTAAGAGGAATAATGCTGCTTTAAACAGTACTTAACCACTGCATAAAACTTTTATGCAGTGGTTTATGACCAAAGTAAGAATAACACATTGTTGAACATGTTTCTGAGCTCCCAGAACATGAGGGTTAAAATAGCTGCAGTCGCGTGCTTCCTCCACCAGGGGTCTCCCATCCTCCAACCACAAGTTGTTGTCAGGGCAACCAGGCTGTCATGGCAACTTCTCTGACGCTTAAAGAGAGGCACTTCCTGCTGAAACTGGATGTGAAGCGAACAAACGGCGTTTAAACGTTTTTTTTAATGTGTATTTTATCTGTACTATCGCGCATTAATTCCTCTATGCAGTGCTGCAGTTTTTAAAACAACAGCTTGTCTTCGACTCTGGACTGAAGCCAAGAAACAACTGAGAAACTCCACTGTTTCTGAACTCTAATGCAAGAACGAGCACTGACAGCAGAACATCGATGCATTTAACGAGGCCAAAGTCCTCCAAGGGGCGAAGCAGACCGGTTGTAAACAGCTCTCTATATGCAGGGGACACTGACAGCATCCAGGGGACACCTATGCCTCCGGACTCTCCTGTGTACAGCAGGCCGGACAGAAACCTCCGCTCCCAGTCACAGCCCATAATGTGGCAAGACAGCCAACTGAGCCAGGACGAGGTTCTGCAAATGCTGCAGCACGCCCCCTCTGCTCCACCACTGTCCTTAAACAAGTACAAGGTCCTGCCTTCCATAGGGAGGAGGCAGTCAGAGGTGAGTTCTCCTGGGAGAAGCCTGGACAAAAACATGTCCAAGCTCAGCCTGTCTACTGATGCTATCATGCAGCAAGAGCATGAGGAGCCAGATCTCCCCACAGGGAAAGATGCCAGGCCTCAGCCCCCTGAACCAGGACCAGCAGTGCCCAAAGAAGCAGGAAGTTTGCTCCTAGCTATCAGAGCTCCATGTGGAAGAAGGTTTCAGCAACATTTTAACCACACAGACACTCTGCTCATGGTGAGAGCGAGTGCAGAGCTCAAGTATGGAGTCAAGTATGGAGAGGTTTCCATTGAGATCATGGATGTGCCCCGCAGGACCTTCACAGACATGGATTTGACCCTGGCCCAGTGTGGCATCTTGAACAGATCGGTGCTGTGCGTCACTCAGAATGACAGTGTGGAGCATGAGTGAGCTGAAGTGATTTTCAATTCTGCAAGTCTTGCTTTGTGGTGGTATTTTAAGTCCACCTCCACTCACAAATGTGATTTTTCCTCCCTATGATGTTAGAGTCTGTTCAGGAGCTAGAAAGCTTTTTCACATTCAATATCTGTAAGGGGGAAAGTTTCTCTGTGCTCACCTTCAATCTAAAAAAAAATGTGTACGCATTACGAAAATTATTTTTGGAAAATTGTGAGTGTTGGACACGTGTTTTAAAAAACATCTTTAAGGACTTTGAGGGCTTCATAAGGTGTAGATGTACTTTATATGTGAATTTTATACGAGTAAATTGGACTTTTTTTGTGGAAGACACTCAAATAGTTAATTAAAGAAGACAATTTTCATGTCTTTTAATATATCTTAAGAGGGTCTGTAAGTAAACAAATCTTATTTTTGGTAACTTCTGTTTCAGTTTAACTAGATTTGATTCCAAACAGCAGGCATTTAGTAAGTTAAGAACGCTGGATCAGCTGTAAGTTAGAAGAAAATCTCAGTAATTTCTGTTTATCTGGCATAGAACCTAATCACAAGAGATGCTGCTGACAATCCAGCAACAAAAATGCTTCTTACTTCATTTGCTGCCATTTCAATTTCCACATCTTTTCTTTTTTTGTGGTTGAGGTTCTTTTTTGCCAAATAAAGTCTTTCATTAGGGTGCAGAGGCTCAGAAGTACAGGGTGTCCATGAAGTCTCGGTACAATAAAAAAAATATTACAAAGGCAATTGATATCTTAATCAAAGTTTTTAATCACATTGCATTAGTGTGTTTCAGGTACCCTGTTGATGAAATAGGTAGTGGTAAATGAACCCCTATAAAAATGGCTGCTCCTCAAGAGAAGGCACAGTGTGTATCATGGTTTATTGAAACTGAATGGGATCCTTCTTTCTGTGAGGATATGTTAAAGATATTGTGTATGGAACAAAGATACGGGACATCACTGACCTAAAGCTAAAGATCACTGATGCCATCAGACCATTAAAGAGGTTATGCTGCAGCCAACATGGCAACAAATCGAGTCTTGATGTGTTTTGTGCAACTAATGGTGTCCATGTAGAGTATTAAATGAGACAAAACAAACTTCAATATCTACTCCTCATTCTGTGATAATTTCCACATATTTGTCTGCTCATTTGCTTTTGTAATAAATGTTTTAAGTTGTAAAGAGACTTTATGGACACCCTGTACATTACTTAATAGTCAATATATGGAGAATTCATCACACTCTGCCCTGCTTTCAGTTGTATGTTGAGTCACTCAATAGGGTAACATGCATTTGTGTTTAATGCACAATAAACAGGAACACAACAGGCTTTTGTCATAAATTTTAAAATTAAGCTGTAGGTAAAACCAGTGTCAATTATTCAATTACTAAAAACAAGGTTTACTTGTTGCTATTGGTAACATGTATGCTTTTGAGTGAAAATAACTTACTTGATAAGGTGCCGAAACTGGTCTTCTGACAAGCTAAAGCGGTCATGCAAAAACAGAATTTCAGCTGCAAGAAAAATATTCAACAGTATATTTATTTTTTTCCCCGCACACAAATGAGCAACAGCTCTGGCTTAACAGTCTGATATAACATCAAATTAATCAGGAAATAACTGGCAGGCAGAAAAAAGGCAAAAACTTCAAGTCACTCAAGGATACATTATCCGAACTCAACCTTGGTCTTTAGATGAGACACATCACTTCAGGTAATCCAACACAAATACTATCACCACTCTTCTTAAAGGCTGTTTTAACAGCTAGCAGTTAGTTTATAGTCTCTGGGAGACAGCTTAAAGGCTTAAGGTGACTTCAGTGATCAAAGTCAGACACATCAAAAAACTTTGGCAAAAATGTCTGCCGTGAAATAAGTTTGCATAGTCAACATTAGCATGCATCTCACTTCTATAAACAATAAAATGCAAACAACAAACCCTTGAAAGAACTCAAGTCACATGTGAGGTAACACGTCTAACTGCTTTAGTGTTTGGTAGTGCACGTAGTAAAGTGTTCAGCTGATCAGGCTTTCCATTTCCTCAAGATTGCTTGTGTCAAGCTTTGTGATTCTCCTGTCTGTGGGAGAAAATGGAGAGATAAAAGTCATACAACGACCATTATATCTGCTATTTACATTATCAAACTGAAAGAAACTTACTGAAATGCATCTCAATCTGGTTGATAATATCCATGCTGTGTTTGCTGTCAATCATGTTGACAGCAAATCCTCTTCTGCCAAAGCGTCCCGCGCGGCCAATCCGGTGAAGGTATGTCTCATTGTCGGCATTCCCATCCAAGTCCACAGGGAGGTCAAAGTTGACCACAAGCGACACTTGTTCCACATCGATGCCTACAATCAACATAACCATAAAATGGGATAAAGATATTTATACCGCACCAGAAAAAAAACAAAAAAAACACTTTAATTTTAAAATCTCTCCCTCACCTCTGGAGCACACGTTGGTGGTGACGAGCACCTTCTCCTTGCCGTTCCTGAAGCGTTCGATGACAGCAGCTCTCTGCTCCACTGTCAGTTCCCCACTCAGTAATGCCACCTGGTGCCCCTCTGTGGTCAGGTTTGCAGTCAGCCAAGCAGCCATCTTGCGAGTCTAATGAAAAAGTATCAGCTGAATTAAATCGTTTTTTTTGTTTAAATAAAATGTATTACTGATCCTATCTGTCAAAATAAAAAAAAATTCAAGACCCCATTTATAACTGGAATTAACATCCAACCATCTTGACAAGAAACAAACAAACAATTAATGAAAGGGGTAAATCCACATAGAATCGACTAGATCAGGCAGACCATTGTGACGGTCATTGTGATCATCAGTGTGACACATTCTCAAGAAAAAAAATTATCCACCCAGCAAGTTGAAAGGTCGCCCAAGTCTGGGACTGCACCCTTACGGTTGACATGAATCATCAAATGAAAACTATACTAGTCTCCACACTCTTCATCCTGACAGCACAGAAGATCTACACAGTTAGCACAGTTTCATGGTGGACACCAAAGGTTTCTCATTCATTATTCATCCTGATGTGAAATATAGTCAGATTCTGTTCCTGAATTGAGGCTTTGAATAATAGCTAGAAAGTGTTTTTGCAGAACATTGTGTCAGTGAAGTTGACCTTTGACCTTTTGGATCTAAAATGGCAATACTTTATTTTATCCTCGTAGACATTTGTGTTGAATTTGTCATAATTAGCTTATAATTATTGAGTTATGGCTAAAATGTATTTAAAACTGAATTGCTAACCCTTCCGACACCAACACAGCTTCCCTTCTCATGGAGAGCAACAAGTCCTCCAGCTCTGCCTAATGAATTATTATCGAGCTCTGATCACAATGCATTACAAAAACAGTAATCAATATCAGGTGTGTAGTTAAAGACCTGTGGATCAGATGTGATTAACCAGACACTGATTATACATGAACGGGTGTAAATGGGCTCCAACAGTGAAGGGAATCTTTTAATTAGGAATCATAATGAATGGATTAAAACAGGTAACTTGCATGGCAGAAGATCATGGCCTGTGCGATGGTAAGGCTCCCGTACAGATTACAGAGAGCCGTGAACTTGTCCTCCTTCTCTCTACAGACCACATAGAACTGCTTGATGGTGTCCAGCGTCTCCTCTTCGCGCTTCAGCCTGATGATATTGGGGTCGGGAACCACCTGCTCTGCAAACCTCCACACAGAGTCCTCGAAGGTTGCGGAGAAAAGGAGCATCTGGCAGTCCTTCGTCAGCTGCCTGTGTTGGTATAAAGAAAAAGAGAAGAGAAGCTTGTTGACTGACCTGAGAAAGAAAACTCTTGTGATTTCTCTGAAAGGAGCCTACCTATGGATCCGTATGCTCTGGTCCCGATGGCCTTGTGTGGCGATCATCACATCAGCCTCGTCAAGCACAAACATGGTGATCTTCTTGGGGTCAATGAGTTTGTGCTTGGTGCACCAGTCGAGGATTGTGCCTGGTGTTCCAATGACAATCTGCTCCTGCAGCTTGACGCCACGTTCCACTGAACAGAATGCAGAAATTAATGTAGTAACCAACACTGGTTCTCTAATGATTTCAAATAACATCTTGCCGCTTGATGTCATGACATTCTTACATTTGTTGCCCCGAATGCCGTAAGCCAGTTTCACATCAGGACAAAATTTCCCCATTTGCTCGATTACTTGACCAATCTGCAGAGCGAGCTCATAAGTTGGCGCGATGCAAAGGCACTGAAAGAACCAAACAGTTTTTACATGTTGAGTGTATTTCAGTGACTGGATTCGAACACACATTCTGCAGATCACATGTTCTGCTTACCTGAGTCCACTTATTCTCTGGGTTAACATGGCTGAGCATGGCCAGAGAGAAAGCAGCCGTTTTTCCCGTCCCAGACTGTGACTGTGCGATCAGATTCTGAGGTCTGGAACCAGAGTAATCACACACGTAACCAAGTGAAAGATAAATAAATAAATAATCACAAACCAGAAGTAAGGAACAAACAGTTCTTATAACTACTGTAAGGTTAAAGGTTAGTCCATTTTAGAGCTGGGGCAATTATTATCAGCAGAAAATTAATTTGCACTATTTTGATTGCTTAATCTTTAAAAAAATTGATTTGTTTTCATTATGCCAAAAAGCATCTTGGGCATTTTATCTAGGATATCTTTATGGGCATTTTCACAGTGTTCTAATATTTTACAAACCAAACATTAAACAAAAATAATCACTTACAGCCCTATTCCATTTATGTCTTGATAAAAGTTGTCTTTATTGTGATAGTACAACTTTTCAGTTTCAAATCTAGCTTACAAGATATTCAGAGTGGCAAAATCATTAAAATGAGAATAAATCACTTTGAAACTATGTTTTAGTCACTTGAATGTGGTGGAATTTGCACAAAAGTATCAAAATGCTACACACTCAATACAAATCCTGCATTGAACTGCATTTATTTGAATTAGTGCTGAAAGTATTCGTCAATTAATCAATGAATTGACTCAAGATGATTTATTATTATTACAAGTAATCTTACGAGAAAGCATTTGCTGGTTTCCTAACAACTGAAATGTAATGTTTTGTTTTTTTTTCAGTTTTATGATAATGAGAAATGTAAAGTCCTAAACTGAATAACAAAAGTGCTGTCAAGTAAATAGGGGCTCTAGCTCCAACATTTCTTCAAAGTAAGGCTCCAACTACTCTACTACCATTGTTTTAATTAAATGAATAACCACTTCATCTATAAAGTGTCAGAAATAGGGAAATTGCAGTCATGTTGAAAATGTGTTCCTTTTTGCCTTTTTTGAAGCTTGAACAAAGAAAATACTCACCATTTATGGCAATTACTTATTTTCCAAGCGAATCGAAAAGCATATATATATATATATATAAATAATTGAATAACATAAAGGAGAGAAGAGAAACAAATCATTTGAGTCCAAGGGGATGTCATCAAGTCCCTCACTGTTAAAAAAAAAAAAGATGTCCAAAACACAGAGGTACTTCTAATGACAAAGAGAAGCTTGAACTGGGTTGAATTTTTTACTTGTGAACTAACTCAAGGTTAAACAACTACTTAGTTATTAGTTGGTAAAAAATCTGATTGTGATTATGTTTGTGATGTGATTCATGATATTAGAAGATGTGGTCATTTTGCCCCATTACTTATTATAATTTTAAGAAAAAACATTAATATTATCATAATGAGATTTTTTTGCGAGGATCTCTACAAACAAAGATTTTTTTCTTCAATCTGTAGAATATGCCTTGTAGGTGGCATTTACAAAGAATGGTATTTTGACACATATTTTGCCTTTGGACACTGCACTAGTTCATGTGTGATTGTGGTAAAATGTCTATTAAATGTGCAAAAACTTGATCAATATTCTCTCCATTTACCACTGAATTGCTTCTTGTTTTAGCACTACCTCAAGGGACTAGTTGATGGACTTACGGCTGTGCCAACATCATGGGCAAGGCACTCTCCTGGATCCTGGAAGGTCTGTTGAAACCCAGGTTGTACACACCTCTCAGCAGCTCGGGTTTCCTGATTATCATCAATTCAAAGAAATAAAAAAACAGGTGTTTGAGGGGAGAAAAAAAACATAAAAAATTACAGCAAAATTACTGTCAAACTCACAGTCTCAGCTCTTCAAAAGTCTTGGCAGAGTACAGAGGAGAGGTTGGGTCCCGCTGCAGGACCTCCACCTGGTTTCTGTTCCGCACCAGAGAGCGGCGGATCAGCTTATTCAACAGCGACTGTTCAGCCGGGTCCACTTTGTCCCCGTCCTTTTTCCAGCCTCCATTTTCATTCTTCTCCGGCACAATGTTGCCTGCACAGGTGCAAAAAAACACACACACACACACAAAATCAGTACAACACAACTAAGCGATAATATCAGGTAGTTGAGAACAGAAAATGATTAATTACCATTAATGTCTCCTCTTATGTTCCGAGGACCATGTACTCGGTCCAATTTCTTCGAGAAGTCAAACTAATCAGAGACAACAGATCATTAGCTAAAAAGTGATGCAACGTGTGTAAAGCAGCTAAGTAGCAAATTTAGCTAACGTGCTAACGAACGATGAGTAAGTTAGTTAGCGCATGTTTGATGTAACTGTTGAAAGCGTTTTTCACTTTTTAAAACTTACCTGTATGGATGGAGTTGTGGCTTCTTGAACATCGACAGCAACCGCCCACGAGTCTTCAGACATTTTCAAGTGTTTCTTTCGAGACAAACAACTCTTTCTTTTTTATCAAAAGTTTGATGTCAGCGTGAATGATGTGCGTCAAAGTGAAGTGACGCCGTGTCGCTGCTCCTGACCTGAGCCAACCGCAACCCGCTGGACCACACCACTGATGCTGCATTCACATGCCTCGGAAATAGCGCATTTTCAGGACCTAAGCCAGCAGACGCAGCCAATCAAAGTGATAAATACCTGAGGAAAAGGAAAGTTCTGGTTACTTTAATGTCAGCTAATGTGAAGCAAAAATTTAATATTCGTGTGGGGAAATTTTGAGAACAATAAAGAACAAAAACACTATTCACACAGCTATTTATTTTGATCTTAAACTAAATAAAAATGGCTAACCTAAACTCGCTAAAAAATAGTAATAATATTTTTCTTGTATTCTCTTCTTTGTTCCACTATGAAATACAATGCATGCATCTATTTGTTTTAGAAACGGAAAAAATCATGAATGCATTTGTTGTTACATTTACGAAGTTTATGAAGGCTACCTGAAGGCATCGTAGTATTCCCACCCTGTTTGTAAAGTGAACCTGCTGACACACCCATCACACATTGTAGACCCAGAACTACTACATGATGAGGCACTTTACCAATACAATGAAATAGACTAATCCGTTTAAAAGTCAATTGTAATAATAAATAATACTGCACATGCCACATTAATATTTGTTCCTATTCTAACTTGCTTTGTATTTAATAAATTATACTCTGTTAATGTCATCTGAAGTGTGTTATTCAATTTGCTTTCTCATAACACTCCCTTTTGTCATCTTTCTGGATGTTAATCAAATTAAGATGAAGTACTTAGTTTACTATCATGTTGAAGTTTATTTGTAGGCCAAGTCTTTGGCCCTGTTTTGTCATGTAAAGTATATAGAAAAGCAAACAATATATTTTTTTAAAAGGATTTTAAAAAAAAATTATCCCTGAACAGAAGGGCTGCAGCTAAGGATTATTTTCATCATCAATTATTATACCTATTTTTTTTATTAATTGATTATTAGTTTTGATATAGTAGGGGGTTTCAATGTAGAGTTTCACCTACATTTACATATTAACATATAGTTGTTAGACATTTTTGATTAATTGTTTGGTCTGTAAAATGTCCATCACACATTCTGATAATCCAACGTGACATTGAGCTGAAACTGGAAATTATCATTTTTGTTTAAAAAATAACTTGCAGACACATCTTCTGATTGACTGATTGAGTAATGTTGTTTCAGCTCTAATACGCAGCGGGTGAACTCAGCGCTAATTTCAAGTTAGGAAACACATAAAATATTAATCAGAAATCCATGTTCACCATAATTATGCACAGCATGCTTGATTATCTCATGCCTAATGGCACAGACTCATTGTTTAAAGTAGAGCTGAAACAATTAGTAAACTTATTGATGAGTCAGTTGTGTAAGTAACATTACTTTTTTAAAGTTTTTTTGAATAAATAACACATATGATTTTTGAAGCAGAAATGAAATTGCCAGAAGTAAAAAGTTAACGTTAGGCTATAAACCAACTACACCGTGGTCACATGACCTCAAGATCGCTTCCAACTTCCTCCTTGTTCAGAATATTGAATAAATATCTCAGACAACTTCTGGAGTCTCATTAAGCCACTTGTAAGAAACTTACTTATTTTAAAGAGTAAGATAAGGATTTTTTTTGCATGCACACCGAAACAGAGCAGTGCATCTAACCCGTCCTTTATACACCAGTGAACACATCATTCTAGGAGCAGTGGGCAGCACTTTTAATTCTTGTTCAGGGCACTGGCCCACTGGCTACAAGACCCACATGTACAAGCTGTGGTATTTATTAACATATTTTATGTTGTACAACAAAATGTAGATCAAAATGTGAAATTCTCCTTAACTTGTTTAAACCACAGACATTATTCAGTGATCTTACAAAAAAACAGTTCAAATTGACTTCAAGACAAGGGAACTGGAAGTTTAAAAAAAAAATGCAAATCCATGTCCTTGTTCTAGGACACATTCCTGCAGCACTCTTTAATCTTTAACAGCAGCCCTGTAGCTCAGACTGACATATTTATTATTTGTAAGCAAAACAATAACCTTCAAATTTAGATGGAATTTGCCTTTAACCCATCTAATATTTGGTTGTTGTGAGACAGAGAGAGAATGAATGAGCTGTGCGTGTATGTGTGTGTGTGTTGGTGTGTGACGGTGTTTGAGAGGTTGAGAAACAGATAGAGAAGGAGGGAAGGGGGGGTGAGGGTAGTGGGGGAGGGGTGGTGGGGTGCAGACCTGGTTTTATTGGCTGCAAGTTAATTCAATTTGTAGGCGGATGCTGAGTTTCAGCCAACTCACCCACACACACACACTCACACACACTCACGCACACACACAGACACTATCCACATTTCCACGATCACCAAAATGACTTTATAAACACATATTAATTGTCATGGTAACCTCGCAAGAAAACAGATGGATCAAACCGAGTGATCACAAAACATAGAAACAGTCAGGCACCCACACTGGATTTAAAGCGTTAAGAGCTTTTCCAATCACACCAGAGGGAGGAAGAGAGGGAGATTATGGGGGATACGAGGGAGACATGTGTTGCTCCCTCACCCACAGTCCTGTCATATACTCCCCCCTGCAATTATAAAGGACACCTGAATGGCTCCTGTTGTCATCGATGCCGGGGATGGCTGGAGTGAGTGGGTGGTACTGATGCTTTGAATGCGCATCTGATGAGAGGGGGGATGTTTATTGGAAGAACTGGACCCTCTGTCTCACCCCCCCCTCCTCCTCTTTTTCTCTCACAGCCCTCCAACTCCAGCATCCACAAGGAGGAGGAGGAGGAGGAGGAGGAGGAAGAGAAGGCGGGGAATAAATGAAACAGTTTTTGCAACCACATGTTGCTGTGCTTAATTGAACTGCTGCAGCAGCTCCATACCTGCCTTCCCTGTCTTTGCATTGCACATCCAGCCAACGATGTGGCCGCTGCATCTGTAGTTTCTGCCACCTGTGGCAGCACTCCCATTCCCTCTACGCCACAGAGAGAGAACAAAAAAGGGGAGCTGAGAGAGGTTGGTGAGGAGGATATCTTTCATGATAAGTGGACTTCTGACAGAGAGAGATCATCGCTGCATACCCAGTTGACACAAATGAAAGGTAAGATAATAAGGCTGATGCTGTGATCATATCAGATGCATTTTAATGCGGCAGTGTCTCTCTGATGATGCATGTAATTAACGTCCATGTCATTTGTTTGAACTGAAGAAAAGGTCGGCCAGTCAGATGATTAAAAACTACCAGTGATGCATCTCGATTTACAGTGAGATGTGCGAGACTCTGTGTTTCAACAGGTGGTTACCACAAAATCTGCTCTCTGTTTTGACACTAATGAGGGCAGAGGAGTGTGGCAACGCTGATAGGAAATGTTGAGAGTTGATGGTTTCGTGGTGTTTTGCAAATCCAGGAGGGATGTTGGGTGATTCATGTGACTGAGCCGACCAGGAGAGGAGCATCCTGGGACTGCCACTTTTAACAATAATTACTATAAGCTGAAAGACCGTAAAGGAGAGAATGCTTGGAAAACACCTGTCATGTAGCTCAGGGAAATGTAGTTTTTGAAGCATAATGTTGACTTATTGAGAATTTGAATCACCTTCTGTATGAGATAGAAAATACATTTCACATTTAATGATGTTCAGTTTGCGTATTTAAGCTCTTATGTTGCCATGTTTTTACTGACAGCAGTGGGATAGTTTGCAGTCCAGCTGTGCATGAATTTTGTTTATTTACCTGTACGAGGAGACGGTTTCTAAAGAGGGACAAAGGGATGTATTGCTATCTGCGTCTCAATCTGCAGTTGACTGGACACATGATGGCACTGTTGAGACAGACAACTAAATAGTCAGTACTTACATCTGTATGACCTTTTCCTTGCCATAAATAACCATATGGTGCCTAAAACGCCAGGTTTGCCTATTAGAGAGACTGATTGAATTTGTTATTGATTCTGAAGGACCTCTTGTGTAACCAGGGAGTGTGGAAGTTGTGTCTGTGGAGATTAGTTGAACCTGCTTGAATTTTCTAAGTGAATGTGATTTTGTGTGAAGGAAAGGCATCGACTGGTGTTTTAATTGCAATCGGTCACAGTCATGAATAAAGCAGTGTTACTGGTCAGTCTGCAGCCGAGCAAACAAGCAGAGCTGTCTCTATGGAAATTGCTTTCGTCATAACACTTCCTATGAAGCCTGTGCTGGAGCTCAGTCGTGCAGCAGGCGCAGACCCTTGACAGCACATAACCAAGATTGCTTGTGGAGGAGACAACATTACAGCCCTAAAGCAACAGATAATTTCATTGTGTAACTTTCACAATTCACAATTGGCGCTTCATTCCTCCTCAAGCATTTTTTATTGAGTTTCACCTCAAATGGCATTGAGTATGTTTTTTTTCTCTGCTCTTACATTGTTGGTTTGTTGTAACAAGGATATCACTGTAAATTATATTTTTTGCTGTGACCTTTATCTCAAATGCTCTAAGTACCCTTGTATCCCATCCTGAGGCTCCTTGGTTTTACACCATACAATTGAAAATTAATGGTTTGAATATCTATAAAAACCTGCTGCACTGAATTGACATCTTGAAAGCTGCTTTCATCTGATGTTATAGTCTCCAATGAGAGCATGTCGTGTGTTTCATGTTAATGTTTGGTAGGAGTGTTCAATATTAAATACATATGCCTATTATAGAATAAATTCCCTGATAACATGATTATGATGTAAAATCTAAGCCTTAAAATTAAACAATAGTTTGTTAAATAATTTAAGAAATTATCAAAATAAAATGTATTACTATGAAATGCTCCAGTTTTAAAAGGATTTTTAATTCATGGTGATATTTTTTCCCCAATAAATATTTTATATCGTGCCAATTTTTATATCATAATATCACTTTTCATGGCAAAGTTATTCTGAATCATCTATCAAGATTATTATTCGTACAGATTTATGTAAAGACTCTTTTTTCATAATTTAGGCTTGGGGCTGCACATGAAATCTACCTAGCCTGCGAACTACCTAGACAGGGTTGTCGCTAACGTTGGGTAGTTAATTCACGCTGTCAACAGGAGCTAACAAAGACTGCATGTTTAAGGCACTGCTGCATTGGCTTACTTCTCATGTATTTTAAGTGTCATTTTTTATCACTATCTGGTGATTTTTTTTATTGTTGTTTTTTTTCCATGTGGCAACTAACCAGAATCCTAAAACCATGCCTGGACTCATTAACAAGGAGAATCGGAGCGCTCTGCCCCTCAGTGTCTCTGACATCACATCCTGTGTCAGGGGTTATACTCTGGCCATGACTGCCTCTTTGACCTATGAAAATATTGAGGATCATGCGATTGAGGGTGAGTTTGTGTGCTATTGGAGAGTTTTTTTTGTAGTTAAAACCAACCATATGCTCAGAAACACACTGTTGTGAAATTATTGAATATGTGTAATTGCTTGTTTTGCTGCCTCTGCTTCATGCCATTATTCTTTTCTCTCCAACTTCCCTTTAGGGATTTTCATTTATCCACTGGAGGAACACGCTATTGTTGTTGGGTTTGAGTCTATGATATCCAGTCAGATTATAACACTGCAAATTAAAGACAAGGCAAAAATTGAGGACTGTTATCTGGATTGCTGCAACACATCTAATGGAGCCCTCCAGAGTGGCAGCGGTAAGATTCAAGCTGCTCTAATCAATATTGTTATATTAGTTATGTATCAAATTACTATGTGTAAAATCCTGTTTCCAGTAGAGGCAACAGACAGCTGTTTACAGCGAAAAAAAACAACGAATGTCATATTACACAAAGATTTTATTTCAATAACTGTGATAATTCTTGTACATTTCTTTAGCCACCATAATCACGCAGTTAAAGTCTGATGATGTGCCATGAAAGTCACATAAAATTGTGGTAAATCTGCTTGTTTACCAATCTCTAATGGTGTGACAGGACACATAGTGATTGATGAGGATTTGGAGAGGACAGTGCTAGTGGTTAACCTCGGGGTCATCCCTCCCATGGAGACCGTCCATATTCTGGTTAGCACCTCCTCTGAGCTCTCCACTCTGCCCAACGGGGGCATCAGGGTCTCGTCGCCACCAGTGTGTACACCTCGGGTGCAGAGGACCATCAACGAGGAGCAGGGACTATCCCCAAACTTCTCCAGAACGTAAGAAAAAACATGAGTTAATGAAAGAGGTGTATTGTAAATAGTACACCATGTTAGATGTTTGAATTTGATGCATTTTAAAGTGTGATTTGTCAACTCGATTCTCAGACCCTAAATGTATGTTTGTATGGATGGAAAATGACCATACTAACATTTTATAAATATTTATTCAAGATGGCTCCATTTAAATCAGTTATGTTTGCTACTTTTAGGCGGGACAGGCATAGTTGTGCCTCAAGTCCTCATGATCAAACTCCAAACTCTGCTCAGCTGTGGTTGGCTTCGCTGCTGGAGGACCAGGTCATTAACTCAATGGACTACGAGTTTAACTTCCAGCTGGAGATCCGGGCTCCCTATCTTCTCGCAGGTCAGATCATTGCCAAATTCTAGTGCTATATTTGATAGCTTCATTCTTAACCTGCTGTTAACTTTGAAGTTGTAATATAGAAATATATAGATTTTGCCACTTTGTAAAATTGTATATCAGATGTGATTACATAATATATTACAATACTGTAGCAAGTATTGCATTTCAATGCTCCTTGAAAGCTCTCATGTCTGCAATAATACAACTGTCATTTTGATTAATCCAACAGAAAAGGGAAAAAAAGAAAAACTAGAATTACTGCTGCACAGCTGTATGCCTCAATCAGCACATATAATAACATAATAATACACATTTGTAAGCGACCAATGTTGCAGTGAACTTTGATGAAGTGAAAACACACTTTGAAAGGATCAAGGTTATAAGAAGATAACACACAGTGCACTGTGGTAATGCCCTAAAGCATACCCTACTGATGGTCTATTTTCTCTCTAAATTGAACCATAAATTACAAAAAAAAAAGGAAAACAAATCATGCAGTGTTTTAAGATAACTTGAAACTAATGATTTAGACCAGAAACTTATCATGAGAATATTTGCTGAGATAACAAAACAGGTAAAGAGTGAGATAACTTTCCTATTGACTCTTATTCAAATGGACTTCTTTTTGCAACCAGTGGAGTTGCCCCCTGCTGGCCATTGGAAATAATACAGGTTTAGGGAACTTCCACATTGACTTTAAAGGCCCATAGGTTCTTCCTTGGTTTAAGCTTCGAAAAAAAGAAAAGGCTTAGGCTTAAAACAACCACTTCTGTCTAGGAGTGACCAGACACCGTTAAGTTGGTGAGGCAGAAGATGCTTAAAAAAGTTTCCAACACTACACAAACACCTGTCACCTGGGTCAAAGCCGAGCAGCACTAAAACGTACAAATGATGACATTCTTACTAATTTGTTTAATCTGTGAAAGGCTTGTCATGACCACCAGGTTCTTAGGCAATTAGCAGAAACAGTCAAAGAACCTCATGTTTTATTTAATAAGTTTTACAAGGGCTTTGTTACATTCCAACAGAGTGAGTCTAGTCGTTTCTAACCTTTATACCCCATTAAGCTAACTGTCTTTCGGCTGTAGTTCTAGAAATCACATTAATAAGAATGGTTTTGTTCTTCTCTTGAAAATCTAGGGGAAAAAGTGTATTGAATAAGCACATTTTCTAAAATGTTAAAGTATTCCTTTAAACTTGACAACCTGGTGATGTGAGCATCATTGAAATTCTCAACTCATAATTGCTGGTTGTTTAGCCTTCATGTTTTCTCAAACCGCATTAGCACTTGAAGGCATCAGTGAATAAGTTGTTCTGCTTTTTAAATCCTTTTGAAGTGTTTTGCTCTTATAAATGTGAGTGCAATTTCAGTGGGACCTGCTGGTTTGTTATTCCTGTTATTACTGGAGGTGAGGCCACTGGTTATTTGATCTGCTGTGTCTGTTGCTCTGTGTAGGTGTAGAGAGCCCGTCTCACGCTATCCGCGCTGATGCAGACCCTCTGGCTCGCTCTGCCACCAGCGTAGTCATCACTTTGGCCGACAAGTACACTTATGACTGTCCTGTGAAAATCCTCATCTACCCCAGTGGTAGGTCTACAGCTTCAAATCTCCCTAACAGCATGACCCTCCAACTAATTAGTGTTTCCTCCTCACCTAATTACAATATTTTGAAACTGTTAATTTAAACTCTGTCAAGCTTCTTTTAGAGTATTTAAGATCATTTGCGAGGTGATTCACTGTCTCACTCCATGGCCCTCCTGTTGTATGACATGCCAGCGGAGTCAGACTGCATTGTGTGGGTGTGCAGTGTCAGGTTTATTGTTTTTTTCCTGTGCTCCAGTCTCTCTCTCTCACTGTCGCCTTGACCCACAGTATGTGTAGGCCAGTTGTCTCCCAGAGGCAGGAATGAGCCCCGGCCTCGCTGATCCAATAGTCCTCTTATGAAGGTTTTGTTCGTAAACAGACCTGCTGCCAGTGCCGGCAATTTAATTCTGCTCAGATGGGTGCTGCAGTTTCAATCACAACATGGATGCTTAGCTTGAGCAGAAAGATGAAGCAAACTGAGCTGCATTTCAGGCATGAAAGCGTTTATGATAAACAAGAAAGGAGCGGCTTATTTTCATGATCAACTTGGTTAATTGATTGCCAGAAACACTGGCAAGGCTGGGTCATATCAAGAGGTTTTTACAGGGTTCAATAATTAAAACTTTAGACTTAATACATTTTTAATATAAAATGCATCCTGTTTTGTAGCCAAAGTAAGATATTCATAAAAACTAGAGACAATAAGGCAACAAAAAAAAAGGTTGAGGAGGATGAGCAGGACAAACCACCAAGTATTTTCCTCATTTCAACAAATGTTTTTACCGTTTTGTCCATCTTGCAATGTGTAAACCATATCACTGAATGTCATGTCTTTCCATCTCATGAATCTCTTTGATAACAGTTATATATTTTTTGCTGCGACTGTAAACATTTTCAGCAGGTACAGTATCTGCATATCCTGTTATTCTTTCTGGCAGATTGCCCAAAAAAAGTGACACACATGTCAATGGGATCTGCAGCCCGAGAATCTGCTGCAAATCCAAATCCAACCCAAATATTTTCACAAAACATTTTTGAGATCTTTGGGCAGATCCCAATGTTCTCCATTTTCTCACACCTGAATGATATGTAGATATATGATATCTTTTCAAGTTAGGATTGATGATAAATGATTCTTCCAACAGACTTAGACAGTCATAGAACACTACGAAGGACAATAATGTTCCCATTGTTGACTGGTATCATTTATTCCCATTTCTATCACATTTTTGTCAGAAATTCCCTGAAGTGTACAATAATGATTCACAATAATATACTCAATTAGTGTATAAACATGGACCTGGATCAGCAGCAGAAATTTAAAATAGGGTCAGAGGTCTGAAACAATAGATTTGGGATTTTCTCAGCCTGTGCGCAAATCACACAGAAAACATTATATCACTAATGCTACTTCCTAAAATAAAAAAGGTAGAAAAAATATTTAGGACTTTTGTAAATAAAATGTAAGCCTCTTAATTTCAGGTCTTTAATGAGAAAACTGAAATCAATGACTGTTGAAGACCCTGCATAAACAACAGGCCAAATCCCCAGGATTCATTCAGCCCTCTGAGCTAATTCTGCTGTCATGAGACCCAGCTGGGATACAGCATCTTTATATACACCCACCTCCTCATTCTCACAACGATGTAGAGATAACTCTGCACTACAGATGACCTCGCTCACACACCTGCTTTATAATCTATCTGTAACATTTATACTCATGTCTGTGTCACTGTAGAGCCTCATCTGCCACATGTGCTCATTGAGAACGGAGACATGACGCAGGAGGAGTATGATGAGTATCTCCACGGCCGGAGCGATTTCATCAAGGCCACCAAGAAGGACTCCAGCAATGAGAGGAAAGTGAGTGTATCATCGACATCTGCACCAAGCACCTGAACTGATGGCAGCTCTATTATACCACCAGCAGGAAGACTAGTAGTAGCACAGTATCAAGAGCAAATACTATTTTCATGACACTGCGTTTTTATGTCACATTGTTTTGTTATATCTAAAAATATATTGCGATCCGATAACAGAAATATTCAGAATCTTGCTAAATGCATAAAGTCCTCAAGGTCTCAAGGTAGTATTTTGTTATTTTCTATCACCATTTTTATCTGTTTCGGGTACAATCTCAGACTGTGCAGTGCCCATGCCAGAGCACAATACAAAGTGCAGAACAATTTCTCTTGTCACAGTATTTCTTCTTGAGTTTTGGCCAAACCCCAAACAAAAAGTTGGACTTAGCAATTTGGCAATTTGGGATGACCCAGCAGCCAACCAGAGCTGGTCACCTTATATCAAGCTTTCATTACAGAATTGATGGTGTTTATGATGATGTGTGTTGGTCCTGGAATAGCTCTGTGTCCTATCTAAATCTAGCCAGCGCACAGAAGATTTACACTGTAAACCATTGACCTTTATGACCTGAAACTCCCTTCAGTTAAATGGTTATAGTCACAGCTACACTCATTAACCCTATTTTCTAATAAGATGACTTCCCTAAACTATCATCACTCTAAACCTTCAATATTTTAATTGGCGCTTAACCAAAACATAAAGTATATTACAGATATATGACTAGAAAAACTTTGACACACAGTGCTGAGCTGCAACTCAAATGACTCTTCAGGTTCCCAGCTTTCAGATGAAGCACATCACATTTGTGTGGCATCTACTGTTGACCTGCCTTCTCCCCCTAAAGATCCCCTGTCCTCCCCACAAAAAGACAATAATTGGGTCTATGTTGGGCGTCTAAGAGGGCGTTCATACCTGAACTGTTTGATCAGCTTGAAACGAACTCTGTATATTTTGTTGGACAGTCTGTTTGGTCCTTGCTGGTGTGAAAGCTGAGGCAAGGTAGTAGCAGGCTTGAAAAATGTCTTATGGACAGACGTGGTTTGATGATGAAGTAAAGGCACTTATCCAAATATGGTCAGACGATCATATAGCAGTTGCTTGTGGCTGCACAAAAGACTTTAGACTTTTTTATGGTCCCAGAGGGAAACTCTTTTTCACAGCACTGTAACAATAGTTATAAACAATAACAACAGTACAACCTCAATAACAAATGCACAGCAGCACTCAGACCATTAGCGACGTCTGTCATTTAAAGCGGATATGACCGCAGGAGTAAGGCTTTTCCCAAAGCGAGCTCTGTTGCACCTTAGTGATCTGTGCCAGTGGCCAGAGTGGAGCATTATGGTGAGGAGGTGATCAAGTCGGTGAGTGAAACAACAAAGTCTTCAGATTATTTAGCGACAGACTGGTGGCTAATGCATTCAATCACAAAGCAGAGCAATGCCGCATTAAAGTGAAAAAAACAACAATAATCTTTCCAAACCACACCAAATGAAAAATGCAACAATTTTGCAACCTTACCACTGAATCCCACTCAGTCCTCCAGACTTAATATGTGAAAGCAACTCAAGAGTTAAAACCAGAAAGGAAACACATCAGCATCAGAGATATAAGAAGCCTTGCATCACAATATGCATACACAATCCATAATATATCGCCCAGATCTACCAGCTCAGCATATATATTTTTTATTGTCCATTCACATCTCTGTGATGACGAGGCTGTTAGGTGACCAGCGGACCTAAACAGCAGAAGGAGGAACAGCACTTAGCTATAAAAATGGGTTTCTATGGAAACACTCCAAAGGCTCAGCACATTCGGCCTGGAATTTCCTGCAGGTCCAGAATAATTGATGTGCTCTGCCTATCAACCAGATCAAGTGTCTCTTCCTCTCGTCTTTTTTAAGTGTTAAAGCAAAGCCTGCCAATTCATAGAAAGACAAATTATCTCAAAGTGCCCAATCCCCCATTCTAACTGTATGCTTTTGATTCATGCTCCTCTGTCTTTTACAGGTAGATATCATTCACAGGCGACTCCACAAGGACATCCTCCACAACCCTGTGGTCATGTTGAACTTTTGCCCTGACCTCAAGTCTATCAGCTCAGACCTGAGGAAGGTTCACGGCGAGTTTATCTTCCTCATTGACCGCAGCGGCAGCATGAGTGGAACTAATATCAACCGTGTGAAGGTATATATAGTCTGGTGTGGTGTGCGGTGTCATGTCTCAGAAGCAAACATGCACAAATGCTGATTTACATATAAATTGTAATATATCACCAGTTACGTTATTTGTTGCAGTGAGTTACAGGCTACATCAACACATATAAAATACAGCGATTAAATGCAAAGCTAATGCTTCAAAACACCTAATGAACATCATATGTCATTAGAGGCTGTATGAGTGCTTTCAAGGCTCGCAGCCGTACTGATTCTGCAGGCTTGGGAGATTATAGATGTGGTTAGCCAGCTGTGTGAAGGGCATGTACACAAGGATATTGATCAGACACGTCATTCACTATTCAGCAAATGCCTCCCAGTTGCTAGGTTTTAGACAGCAAGTCTTTGAGGTCTTATCAGACTTCATGTGACATTTCTTCAATACCTACAGAGCGGAGTCATTCAGGGTTGCTATATATATATATATATATATATATATATATATATATTTTTAAATATGTTGGTATTTGGCTGCTTGTGCACTGACCCTGCCCTGTGGTGTGAGACTGAGTGGTGCTTATGTGTGACTCAGACTCTGAGGCTTTTATTGGATGTGTCGGATACTACAGAGTCTGGGCTTAAGGCCAGTGATGCAATGACTATTAACAACTTATAATTCGAGAAATCCTACCTTGAAAAATGTCCCTTTAAACTTGAAGAGCAAACACTGAGTTGTTGTCTTTGTTCATGCAGCCAAACTGATATTTTATTCCAGATTGTCTGGTGAAGGTGGAGATAAGTGGTATAGAGTGACACTGCATGAAGCCACTCACTCCTGTCCTTCAGGAAATCTGTGCTGCGCTGACATCTGTGTAGAGCTCAGTGCTTTCATTCAACCTGACATCAGCAGACGTAGTAGAATTGCATTGGAAATTATTAAATTTTCAGCGGGCCGTTAAGCAGTTTTGCCTTTTATTTTCTTTAAGGTTTCACACTCTCTGTTCATGTAATGAATCAGCTCTTGGTGTCTCTCTCAGGATGCCATGGTGGTGATTCTCAAGAGTCTTGTGCCAGGCTGTCTCTTTAACATCGTAGGCTTCGGCTCTACATTCAAATCACTCTTCACAACCAGCCAGAACTACGAGGAGGTAAAGCAACTCTGTAATACATTACTGCAGTTCTGTAAATGTTTTGCGTTAACTAGATATCGGCCAACATGACCGTGTTTAAGAGGCTGTGGCGGGCCGAGTTTTAATGCTACAGTTAAGATACAGGTATTATATGAAACTAGATGACCTAATTTGGTCTCCATCCACTGGTACTAACCTTGTTATGATATCTTGTTGCTAAAGGGGCTAAATAACAATCTAAAGTTAGGTAAAGGAAACACTGACACGGCCATTCTCTATGGAGTTCCCTGACCGTTGACCTCAATATATCTGCATTAAAATCCACAAGTCTCCCCATTACAGACCAGTGGTGGAATATAACTAAGTACATTTACTCAAGTACTGTACTTAAGTGCAATTTTGAGGTAAATGTACTTTGAATATTTCCATTTTATGTAACTTTATACTTCTACTCTACATTTTTATTATACTTTTTACTGCATTACAGTTAGCTGTAGCTTTAGTTACTTTTCAGTCAAGGTTTTAACATGAAAAATATGATCAATTTAAAATCATTATGCATGTTTATGAATTAAACCATATAATAGCATATTAAATAATTACACTTAGCCCTATCTAGACAACAGTAAAACACTGCTTACATAAATGTATCAATAATAATAAAATAATATATAAAAAATATATGAAACAATCTGAGTGGGTCCATTCTGCATAACGAGTACTTTTACTTTGATACTTTAAGTACATTTTCATGCTGATACTAGTGGAGTACTTATACAGGGTGTTATTAGTACTTTTACTTCAGTAATGGATCTGAATCCACCTCTGTTACAGACACACCAACTTTATGCTAATCTCACGCCGTGTGGGGCAGAAACCAAGTAGTTTATTAGTTTTTTGCCTATTTGAATATTTCTGCATGCTGGGGTCCCTTAACAGTGTTGGAATTGCATAAATTGTATATAACTGGAAAGTGGAGAATGAAGTCAATGAAGCCGGTTTTATTCATGCGTGGTGATGTTAGTAGCATCTAATTATAGTTTGAGCATTCTTTTTACTGAAGAAACTGCAGTTTATTTGTGCTCCTCTTCATGTCAGGAGGCCCTGGCCCTTGCTTGTGAGTATGTCAGGAAGCTCAGAGCCGACATGGGGGGGACAAACATCCTGGGACCGCTCAACTGGATCCTGAGGCAGCCAATGTTCAGCGGGCACCCCCGCCTACTCTTCCTGCTCACGGATGGGGCCGTCAGCAACACTGGCAAAGTTATCGAGCTGGTCCGCAGCCATGCTCGCTACATCAGGCAAGTCTTACTGTTAAGGCTCATAACTGAGAGCTCTATGCTGAATGTTAGTAAGGGCGAAAAAAATCAATAATGAGCAATGGGACTCATGCAGGTTTCCAACCAGATATCCCCTTATTTTTCTGTGTATTGAAAGTTTGTTTTTATTGTCTTAGTAATTATTGATTTCTGAGATTCACCAGTGTTTTCTTATTTTTGCTCCTCTCCTAGGTAAGAGAACATATTTACCAGAGGACGAGAGCGATCTTAACAAGATAAGAAAAAACAACTTGTTTTCATAGTCCACAAATTGTTTGTCCGAAGCAGAGAAACACAAGTTTTTAACTGAAGGAGAATAAAAAGCTTGGATGCAAAATGTTGACAAAAACAGAATACATCAAATTTAAATAGTGCTACCTATTCTAATAAATAATTATGATCAAGTGGGGTGCACAATTCAGCTCCCCACTGAAAGAGATTTGGATGCTAGAGAAGTTTGGTCCATCTACAGGTGACTTCTCTTATGCTGCTCTTAACAGAAAACATTATATTTTGGAGAAAATATAAGAGATATTCAGGAGTTAGTTGCCACACATGACCCATTGTTTGCATTATTATTATTGCCTTGTAGGAGCTTATGCTGTAATGGTTGACACATTACAAAATGACCCATTTGATGCTGAATGTAATTCATGCCTGCACGCATTGACGTACATACCCCACAATAAATGTAACGCCACTGGCAGTGAAGCGACTGTATAGCAAACAATAATAAATTCATCTTTTGTTTATGCTCATTATGCAAATAGCAATGGCTCAGCTGACGGATAGCAAGAAATTACATCCAGGGTTTGCCAGGGGCTTAAATCACATCACCTGGTTCTGCAGCTGTAATCCTCTCAAAATGAAAGCAAGAAATACACAATGAATGCTACGGGAATGTCAAACCTTTTTTTTATCGGTACAAAGAATCTGTCAGAAGAGACATTTGTGAATCCTTGGTGTTCAATAAATAAAGAACAACATTGTTTTGATGCCACATCCAGAGTCAGGAAATAGAAATGCTCCCTGAAGGATGCAAACATCAACTCTCAGCTGAGAGCGAGCGCCGGTGACACAGTAGATCTGCGATACACTGAGAAAATAATTCATTTAGACGCCTGCATCTAAGTCTCACACTGTGAATCCCTCTCCTGAGTCACTCTGGAAATAATTGACTTTTGTCTTCCCCCTTTTAATGGATGACTGCCCCCAGATGATTGCATTAGGTACACAGAGTTTGGCCAATTCGACACTTCCTGGGTCATTATCACACTATGCTTACAAATCAGCGCCGCCAGTCTGAGACAAGACCAAACAACCATGAATCTCTGTCCTGAAAATCCATGTTAGCTTTTTAACTACGTAGAAGGTGACATTTCAATCTGCACTCTCTGATCTCATTAAAAATGCAAAGGGATGTCGCTGCTGCAATGAAATCAGCCAGCTCATACCTCGGTTAAAAATGGAATAAAAATGGTAAAATACAGCATCCCAGCCTCCCTGGAGAACTCAGAGCGGCAGCAGGCAAGTTTCAACTCTCCGCCACGACAGATCATTTCCTGTTTGGCTCTTTTTTTTGCCCCCAAAATCCATGTTTGACAAATTAGATTGTTTCAAAACCTCAAGAGTATCTCTGTAGATCTCTGCTCCTACATCCTGAGGAGACGTCTGTTATCATGCATGTATCTGTCTCGATCTGTCCATGGAGCTGCAGTGTTTAATGTATCTGTGCAGATGTTTTACATTCGGCATCGGACAGAATGCTTGCAGGAGGCTGGTGCAGGGACTGGCAGCAGTATCCAAAGGAACAGCAGAGTTCCTGGCTGACGGAGAGAGGCTGCAGCCCAAGGTACTTATTTCCAGCTTTGTGTATCACTCCTAACAACAGCCAGCTATTCTGAGGGCCACCAGAGAGCCATTATGCCATGGTTTCTAAGCACCGAGTGTCTGCTACTGATACCAATTAGGAAATCATATCTCATAGAGGCCATTCACTTTATGTACTGGTCAGGGAGAAGCTGAAAGTCCATTTTACTCTGCTTATTTTTACTGCACAGATGATAAAATCCCTGAAGAAAACCATGTCTCCGGTACTCAGTGACATTTCCATCGAATGGCTCTTTCCTGAGACCAAAGAAGTGCTGCTGTCCCCTGTGGGCAACACCTTTCTGTTTCCAGGGGACAGTCTGATCGGTTACAGTGTGGTTTGCGATGCCACTCGCTACCATGCCAACCCCAAATCTGTAAGTGCACAGCCAGAATTTTGTTTTGGCATTTTAATGTTTCTGAAAAACCACAGATAAGCTGATATGAAATGTTTGGTACCCTTTACCACCGTGTTGGTGACCTGGTGACCAGGCTGCAGAAGGAGGAGGAGGTCGGGTTGGTTGGATGGGTCAAGACACTGGACATTCATTCAGGAGGCCGCTATTCCAGTCCCATTGTTCTGTGTGAAAGTCAATTTTGAGTTACCTTTCTAAAATTTCAAGATAAGCTGTAAATTAACCTTTGTACCTAAACATGTCACAGTCTCATGTTGTGCTCTATGTAACCTCTATAACTGAGTCCTGTATTTACTATGTAAGTTTGTTTTCCCAAACTGTGATTTTTCACTCCAGAATCAAAAATACATATTTCCCTCTGACTTGTAGAGCTACTAATCAATCTAAATATAGTATTTATGTGAGTGCCTGAGAGTTCGAGATGTCTGCCTTCTCATGAATAAAGTAGGTCTATTTGGCACTTTGCTTGTGTTGCTCAAAGTGCCCATAAAATACATTTCGAAAACTCAAAAGCAATGCTTCTTTACAGAAATAATGACCCAGTTAGCAGCTGTGAGCAATGTAAGCACTGAATCTGAAAAAAGAAATAGTTCTCAGTCATGATTTCTGGACTTTTCTGTTGCGCTTTGAGCACCACAAGCCAAGTGCCATCTAGTTCCGCTGTATTTGAGAGAAGGCAGGTATCCTCTATCTTATCCAGTAGTTTTAATGTTTGGGTGTCCATTTAACCACGTAGTTTAAATCTTTTTGAATTGACAAACTGTGAACCGGTGTGGTGTATACCCCCAAAGCTTCACAACCACCATGATAGGGAATGAGAACAGGGTTTTAGCAGTACAGAAACATTAGGATTCAACATATCTGTGATTGCATGAATCAACAGTGCCAACATTTATTCTGTAGACTGGGTTGAAGTGAGAGAGCTGGAAAGAGGGAACAGATTGCACGCAGGATGACCTTCTCTGTTGTGTATCTTTCAGAATAGAAACCTTTGATAGATCGTTTAGTTGTTTCATTTTAATCACTTATTGCCTATGAAAGGGGTTCTTGGGGGGATAAAAGGCTAATCATGAAGAAGCTTTTTAATCAAACCTTGTGAACTGGATTTGTCACCCACTCTACATCTCAACAGGATAAGAGGAGGCGATACAGCATGATGCGCTCCATTGAGTCAGCCAGCTCTGTGTTTTACCACTCTCAAGAGGAGGACCCGGTGAGGACAGGCAGCGACAGTCAGGGGTCCTGCAGAGAAGCACCTCTGTATGACTCCTACCAGGACTCCATGACGGACAGTCCTGCCACCACAGAGCAAGACACCACGGGTAAGAACCTACAGCACAGTACAAGCATCCTATCACTAGTTCCACCAATACTGTCCCCTTAAATGTCTTACCTTCACTATACTGACAAAGTTTGTCACTAGAGAGGGGCTTTTGTATTCCTCTAGTAAAGGGGGAGAAGTCTGTGCACATCTGACATTCAAATGCACACAGGACAAGCAAGATTAGGTACTTCACAACTTCAAAAAGCAAATCAAAAGCTGTTAAAAGCCTCGATATTCCTGCACAGAGCGTACTTGCCAGTACAGAGAGTGGAAACACACTGTAACATGTCTGTGGATATTCTCATTCATCCAGGTCATAGTTCTATTCTGGGCAAATTGAGTCATAGGCGACTGGACTTGTATCTGTCTGGGAAGACGTTTCGCCTCTTATCCAAGGGGCTCCATCAGTTCGTACGCAACAAGCCACATTAGTCCGCACTAGCTAGACGTGGAATACACTGTAACATCTTTGCAGCTAATCACTAACACTGTGTCAGCCACAGCCAGTTACAAACTAACAAAAAACATAAAAAAGCCAGAAGGTGCTATCTACAATTAACTTTCTGATGTTTCTGCTAGTTCTAAACATGTATGGCTGAAACTTTCTGTTTACAATAGACTGATTATTTGAATACAAACACTGACAATGTGTGCGCATGCTAGTTGCAAAAAATACAGACCATCAATGAGAACGCGGTGATTGCAAAGAAAAAAATAGCTAGCAAAAAAAGACTATTTTCTCACAGGACTATTTCTTTATTTAACTACTGAAATGCTGTCTCAATATTATAACAACTTGTCACCCCTGGATTGGCAAGTATATGCTGGCTAATTGACATTAGAGAATGGGGGTATTCAGTAAAAATTACTTTTTTTAGAACCTTTTCGGTTTTGGCAACCAACCGCACAACACGACATCTAACAGAGCTGATCCAAGAGATGCTCACATGAAATGTACTTTAAGGATTATTATTTTTAGATTTATTTTGGGTTGACTGTTTTTATTGTTGAACAAAACATCAGGGTTGGATTGTAAGACGTCTCCCAGAAGGCGTGCATACAGCACCAACCAGATAGCAGACTACAACCCGGCGAAGAAGGTCTACACTCCCAGTGATCCCAGCTCTGTGGTGGCCAAGAACCCACTGAGGAGAGCCAAAGTCCAGGAGCTGATAGGCCAGATGAGCCCCGAGCACGAGGCCCAGTGGAGGAGCGACTACCAGGTGAGCTCCCACACTGTGAACACAAACATTCACATGATCTGCGCCGGCTTGGTTTGTTAAATGGGTCAGCAGTTATTTCTGATTCAGGCTGCAGCTCACAGATCTCAAACCAGAGCGTCCAAACTGAGCTTAAAAATAATGCATATGTTAAATTATACACACAGACAATGAATAAACCACAATCTGTTTCTATCATAACAGTTTTAAATTGTGATTACAATGGAGAAACAATATTCATATTCAGACTGTGTTGATAAATTAAACAGCCATCTGACCCTCGTCTGGACTGGAGTATAATGAAGAACAGACTAATGTGCTCTCTTCAGTAATGAGGGGCAAAATTTATGAATGGTAATTAGGTTTGAATATTGCTCAGGGAGTATCTCAGTATAACTAAACAGAGTTCACTGGGCTGTGAAGAGATTATATCTTCTCTTTGTGAATTAAGCTGAGGATCCGCTGCACTCATGCCATGATTAATCTGTATCTAATATTTATGAGTTTATATAGTGAATTTATGTTGATTTGTTTATTTGAAGACACAAATTAAGATATAAATTTAACCTGTGATTGAGAAGTGGAAATATAAAGGCTTGACTGCTCCCAAAAAACAAAACAGGATTGACAACTCCTCTCATTTTATCGTACTGCAGAAATTAGTTATTTGAAAAAAAAATCTTTTGGTTTTAGTCTGCAGTCATGCGGGGCTTTAGGAAATTAAGATATTTCAACAAGGGACCAAACATGAAAATGATCAAGTTGATAATAATAGGTCCAATTTGCATTCGAGATAATTAGCAGTCTAAATGAACAAAAAGTCCTAAAGGGCACGCCATCAATGTCTGTCCACTAAAAGTGCTTGTTTTTGCCACAAAGAGGCTCAAATTATTGTTCTAATTTTTTGGCAACATTATGAAAAGGACCCTAGATAGAAATAAAACCATTTTCTTTCCTTTTACTTGATCCATTTGAATTGTTATTGTGTCCAACCAAGGCCTTGTCCACATGTAAACAGGATTTTTCAGTTTTGTTAAAATAAATTAATAAATAAAATTGCCCAAACAAGCACTGTTTTTTTAAAAAAAAAAGTCTGGCTACATGAAAACTGAAGTGCAGAGAGGAGCAGTTTAACTCTAACCCTGCAGCCATATTGGCAAATTAAGCAAAGAAGAAGGAAAAGAAGATGTTGATCATCAGAAGCCTGAAAAAGCTGTTACTAAGGCTGCCTGGCTGCAGTTTGGATCAGTGGTGGCAAGTATCCAGATCCCTTACTTAAGTAAAAGCTCTAATACTACACTATGGAATTACTCCATTATAAGTAAAAGTCCTGCTTTCAAAACGTACTTAAGTACAAAAGTTTCAGCATCAAAATGTACTTAAAGTGTCAAAAGGACTAAAAGCTGGCAGCTGAGTGGAGTAAAAAATACAATATTTGCCTCAAAATGTAGTGGAGTAGAAATATAAAGTTACATAAAATGGAAATACTTAAGTACAAGTACAAGTACACACATCTCTAATTGAGTAAATGGACGAAGTTACATTCCACCTCTGATATGGATGTATGATAATTCAATCATGGGTTGCAGTGGTGAATATAACAACACGATTCTGTTTGTCACTCATCACTTAAAAGCACCATGAAATACACAAGAACACAAAAGCTGAATTACAATTAGCAGATGGAGTTCCGTGCTTTGCTAAACCCAGGCTGCACCAGGGATTTTTCAATTTAAGAAAAACAAAATGTTTCGTTTTCAGCCACAGCTGGCAAGCCTGTGCGCCACATCTTCCAGAGGGCGTCCTGCCAGCTGTCACAGGCCGCTCCCTCAGCAGGAGCCGCTCTCGCAGCAGGACGCTGACTCAGAGCCTCATTCCCATCCCCAGCCCCAGGACAACACTCAGCCCAGCGGCAGCAGCGTGCAGCCTGCAGCACGCAACTCCGCTGGGGAAGATGGATCGTCCACTGACAGCCCTTCTGTTGGCAGCGTCGGAGACACAGGTGAGATCACAACTGGTCTGTTTGACTAAGAAATGCAAAGATTTATTGAATATATCTTATCTTATTTATGTCTGATTGAATCTGTGTTTTTCTTGTTGGTGAATAATAGTGGGTTGACAGATAAAACGGTAGTGGGGAAGTTACTAAAGAGTAACAGAGAATAAAATGACCAGCCCTTGAATTCAGGCCAGTGGGTTTGTTCAGTCTAATGTAACAAGTATCCTAAAAATAGATTTAAATATTCTAAACCAAAAGAAATTATGACAGATAATACAACACAAAGTGATTCTTGGGAAAGGCAGGAAATTGTTTCCTAAATTTGGTAACAATACCGAAAATTAATCAGAAACGAAAAGGATAGCATTTTGAAAAGCAATTATTTGAGATCCATTCCAGCTGGCTGAACAAAGAGAGCTTTGGGAACGCGTGGGATTCATTTGTTCAACACAAATCAGAAGCAGCAGAAGCAGGTGGATCTACATGTGAGTACTCAACATGTATGTATACTGAGTACACATTCAGGAATCACAACCTGTGGTATTTCAGATGGCTATGGACACCAGCTGTGTCAAGCAGAAACCCCACAGGAGACAAAAACTTCAGACCTGGGAACATCCAACCAGCTCAAAGGGGACTGCAAGGCCGTGGTGTCCGGGCTGCTGTGTGGGAAACCAGTCAAGTGGGAAGTCGTCTTTGATATCGAGCCCTATCTAAACGGCCGGGAGCGGGAGGAAAAAGTTCATGAGGAGCTGTGGAACGAGACCTTCCACCACATGGCTGGAAGCTCCATCATACAGGACTTTGAACACATGGCAGATAAGGAGTGTGAGATTGAACACGGTGAGCAACTGCATGGAACTTTGATTTTGTGTTGATTTTGGCGACCCCTGTGGGCAAAAGTGGTAGTGATCACGAGCACCACTTTGTGACATAAAAATCTTGAAATATGCTTATTTGCTTTCTGGCATTTTGTCAGTATCTTAGTACAAAGACCGAAAACAGGGGAAACAGCTAAACTTGCTCCGTCCAATGTAAAAAAAATCTGTCGGATTAAACAAGAGGCTCGGGTTGGTTGATTTTTCTACCTGAACCAAGGTTTCCTCCTATAAGCCAACCATCTCCTGGCTGTAGGTTTATATTCAACAGAGAAATATTGGCAAAAAAGGAAATGAGCGCATTTCCAAATGAGGCCAAACAATTAATTTAAGTTGCATTTAATGTAGGCTATATGTAATGCATGAGTCATGTATGAATTATGTATGTCTGTTGTAATGTGTGTAAAATTATGTATGTTACATAATCGTATTATGTTTATTATAATTTGCAGGCTCTGGCAGGAAGTACCAGCTATATGCTATTCACACCAGCAAAGCCTGTAATATACTGAGCAAATACACAGCGTTTGTTCCCATCGACCTGGACACTAATGAATATTTGCAGACATGTATTGAATACATAAACCCCGGTAAGTCATGTGGATTTCCTGTGATGAAGTCTTCATAGCACCCATTGTTGAGTCTGCTTCACATGTTTGAACAGAACACATATGTTTTACTTGCCTGCATGTGCTTTTATGTCACTAAAAGTTTGCTCTCATTAAAGGACATATTAGGAAATATGCTTTTTTGATTGCCAAAACTTAGAGAACATTGATACCTCTCCTAAGACTGGAAACAGGAGGAAACAGCTAGCCTGGCTCAGTATTAAGGTTAAAAAAATAAATCTCACGGATTAACAAGCTGGAACAATTGAGAAAATTAATTAGCAATACTTGTAATAATTTATATCATAAATTAGATTTTAAATAATTAATTACTCTTGAGTTTTGGAGTGCTGATTGGAAGAAAAAAAAGGCCTCTGAAAGTGTTATCAGTTATCATCTCACTTCTAGCTTTTGGCTTTTTAACACCCACCTGTGTCCACAAACTGAGACTAAACTGTAATTGTGGTTCAGTCTAAATCATGACTGAATTGACATCAATCTAGAAGCAATTTAAAACTGCTACCCGCCTACTTAACCCCCCTCGAAAACTATTCAATTTGTTTCAGGTGAAAGTCTGAAGAGGGGCTCACATTCTAGCTCTCGTTCAGGGAGCAGGAAGAACCGAGGCTACTCCATCGGACTGGGTCGCTCTCAGTCCGGAGGCATGTCTGAGGAAGCTGAAGACATCCTGCTGCCCAACAGTACGCTGTGCTTGATATATTTAGCTCACTATTCAGTCCCAACTAGAAAAACTGCAAACGGAGCCTTCGTTTTTCCATCACTAACCAACAAAAAGTACTGCACAGGAGAAATGAGAGACACAGAGAGAAGTAGAAGGCATTCTTTCTAAGTACTGAGTATTGGAGATGGTGATGATTTTATGTTTAGATATTATATATATTCAAATGTGTCTTTATTTGAAATGAAAAGGTTGCAGTCTTGCATCTCCAGCACTGGGAACCACAAGATATTATACACTTTGAAGGCTGCGTGCTGCTTTACATTAAAAATACTTCAACTTCAGCGAAAGGGCACAACATTTTAAATTGGTTTTCAGTGGTGGCATAGCAACAGCAAGGCTTGCACACTGCTTGAGCATCTGCTTAGCACTGTTAGTTAAAAAAAGAAGAAAAAAAAGAAGTGCACAGCAGGCACAGATGCAGATGAGTTGCATCAGTGTTGCCTGGTAATGCTGGATATCTAGTCAGGTTTTCTGAAAAAATCAAAGCAAATGAAGCAAAATGAAGGAAAGCTGGGAGTTAATTTTCTGTCTTTTTGATCCTCGTCCTAGATGGAGAGGATGGTGTCTCCCCATGCAGCACCCCCTCCTCCTCTGGCTGGGAGAGATGTAGCTTCACAGAGGGTGCGTGCAACACATTACCTTGTCAGTGAAATTGCTGCATCTCATCCATTTGCCTCCACAAAGACCTTTGACATAAACTGTCTGCCAGTCTCTTATCTTATGCTGGGCAACACTGTTGCATTGTTCCAAATGGGAAACATGAGATTATTGACATTTTAGTCCCTCTTCTTGTAAGTGATAACAGGAGTCGACACAATTTTGTGGCTTGTATTGATAAACGCTGTCTGGACCTTTTAGGAAAACAAAACAATGGGCGCATACTGAAGGCACACACACACAGAACACACACACACACACAAAATAAGTGTTTCACTTCTAGAGAAGAGACAGCTGGAATATGCCTCTTCCACTGTCACTGCCACATCTCAGTGGGTGTTTTACCTCTTTATTTTAAGAGACTCATGCTGAGAACTAAACAGAGAATTGACAGAAAATGCCACTGCTTATTTTTTCTCTCCTTCCCTTTTCTAACTCTGCCTCTATTTCTGCCTTTCTGTTTCCAAGTCTCCCAAAGGAGTCCGTCCGTGACCTCTGACCAATCACAGAAATCGGTGGAGAGCCTTTTTTCTGCCAGGTGGGTGGTTGAATACTGGCTGGCTGCATACATAAAGTACTGTAGCTGTGGTACCATTTCAGGTGAATACACAGGGATTTCAGCCTGTGAACTGATCTCTTTTTTTGAAACATCTTTATCTTTATTCAGTAGCTAAAGGTAATGCATCAGGACAATGATGATCATAATCAGCCTTGACCATCTAATGATGGATGACTATTTCTCTCCTTTTAAAACCAAGACGACAGCCATGCTAAGAGTTATTTGAGGCAGTACTTAGTACTTACAATGTGCTGTGTGACCTTGAATCGCCTCAGGAGTGGTAAAAAGCTGGCTATCAAAGGGGCGAGACGGAAGGCACTCAAAGTGTTGCACCCGGTTGTTCTCATGAAAAGTGACAGAAATAGCTGCATAAGGAGTAGAAAAAGGACAGCTGGGAGAAAAGTACAAACCCTGCTTACTTCCTCACCTCCATTAACCTGGGAATGTAAGGATATTACAGAAACTGTCTAATACAACCACCCCCAGTTCAAGTCAATTGCTTGGTCATAAACCAAAGTATTGAACAAACTGAAATTTTGAGCTGATGATGAACTAGTGCTAGATGAAACACTAAAGGATCCACGCCGTTATTAGAATTCATCCTGAGGGGAACGTGAATGGCTGAAACAAATTTCATGGCCATCCATCCACTACTTGAAACATTACACACAGGAAAAGTCAGGGGATCACTTAAAGCTGCACCTCCACTGCAGGATACAACACAGCTTTACAAAAGTCTTTCGCTGTCTTCCCTTTGCACAAGTTGTGAAAAATAGTTTTTGCCACCTCGGGCAAAGTTTAAAGCGAGCTGAGCCGATACTCAAACGTGAAGTAAAAACACAGCAGATTCATGTCTAGTGCAACAAACCTGTGATTTTTAAATAGCCAAGCTAGAGTCAATACTGGCAGCAATTTCTTCATTCACTTGGATCAGATTTGAAGAAATGGCAGCATGCAAACTACGCTGGAGGGATTCAGTGTCTTGTTAATGTTACATCAGTGACATACGGCAGTGCTATGGCATGAAATATGGCAAAAGTCATTAATCTTTAACCTCTGGGTACCATGAATGTACAGACCAAATCCAATGGCAATCCTTCAAAAAGCTATGGTATAACCTTTGAAATGTTAACTGCTTCCCTCATCCTCACAGAAACAGATTAAATCTGATCGTGGTGTGTGCTTCACATGCTGTGGCTTACATCTGCTTCTCCCTCTCCTCTGGAAGGTTGGCCCTCAGCAGGACTCGTCTCCTGACTCGAGCTGCCAAAGGATTCATGTGTCGATCTCACAGCAAGTCCGGTGATTCAATTGGAGACAGCGACAACGAGAACAAAGACTACATCCCTCTGGTGAGAAGCAGATCTATAACATGCGAACGCTCCTGTCAACCTACATTTTTTTTAAACAGACACTAATTTAAACTGACTGCAGATTTGTCTAAAGAGCCGAATGTGTCAGCCTGTAAACGTGTGTGCTGTGTGAGTGTATGGAAACAATAAACAGTAGCTGTTAGAAGCTGTCTGGAGGGCTACGGTGTGCAGCATGTAAGCATGCTGTGTCCCAGATTAAAGTCTGACCTAAGGCTGTTGTTTTCATACCTGCCTTTTTCTTTTCAAAGCTTCCTGCCTCGATGAAAAAAATGAATAAAAACTAGAAGGGCACTTGGAAAGTGCAGGCCTCTGCCAAGGCAATGGGCTATCTTGCAATGTTAATGAAAGTGAAAAATAATATGTGTATCCACCTCATTCAGATTCAGATCCACTCCAAAATATAATGGATCCCTTCTTGGTCCATGCTACGTCCTTTCACCAATTTTCATTATATTTGCACCAGTAGTTTTTCCATAATTTATAAGATTAACAGAATATGGAGAAAATAAAAAGAGGTGGTTGATACAACAACAATCTTTTGTAATTTAAACCTGTGCTTGTGTCCAGGCCTACTGTTTTTATATAGGATCACACTGTGCTTCTACCTGAAACCTCTAAGACTGCAAGAAAGCCTCTAATTATGTGATTCACACCACGTTGTTCATGTATTATTCATCGATTTTCTTAAATTCAAAGGACGGAAAACATTGGTCAGAAATCATCAGAACGGCTTCGCCTAAAAGCGGTTTGCCCTTCCTTTAACAAAGACTGTAGAGGTGTCCTGTTGCGAGGTACTTCAGGCCCAACTGCTGATTGGAGCAGGAAGTAATGAACCACAGAAGACTGTTGTTACAATATGGAGTGCAGTGCAGAAAAACAGCATGAGATCATTTAATCAGAACCTCCTTCAAGACGTATTTTGTAGGTTTGTCATGCATATAAGCACACAGAAAATAATGAAACTCCTCCTCTACAAGTGCCACTAAATTGCTGATTAAAAAGTTGGAAAAAATTAATCATAAACATATTTCATCAAGCTGTAAACTACTTTTTTCTGCACAGGTCTTGTTGCAGTTGGCTAGTGGTGCATTTCCCCTGGATGCAGCTCTGTGTGATGCCATTAGCGTGCCTATGGACAAGCTAAAGTGGACGTCACCCTTCACCAGCCACCGCACGAGCCTGGGCCACCTGTCTCACTCCAGCAGCCGCCGTGCCGAGAGTGCCGATGAAGAACGCAGATCACTGTGTGAACCAGAAACACATCAGCAACCTGCAGAGCACGCTGTAGGCATCCACAGCCCTTCTCATCTCTCCAGGGGTTCATGGACGGATGCTGGTCCTTCTTCATTAGTCAGTCCTTCCACTGCCGCTGAACCCCCGCTGTCCCCGCTCTCCCAGGCGGACAGTGGACGCAGCTCTGGGTCAGGGGGCCCGGAAACAGCATCGCCCAGCGGTGCACTAAAGAGGATTCTGGATCCAGAGAGCATGGTGTGGGCCACAGCTGTGGCTCTCGCCTGGCTGGAGCACAGCTCTGCAAGTCATTTCATAGAGTGGGAACTGGTAGCTGCCAAAGCCAGCATGTGGTTGAGTGCTCAGGAAATCCCAGAAGGTCGAGACTTAGCCTCCATCAAGTCTGCTGCCAACCAGCTCTTCATCATCCTCAGACACTGGGATGAAAACCTGCAGCTGAACATGCTCTGCTACAACCCTAACAGTGTCTGAAGCCTGAAAAATCACACCATTGAAAGTACTCAAATCCATATACTATGCTAACTGAAGCTGTACTATTCTCTGTTCGGCAGTATGTCCTCTGGAGTCTGAATTTGCCGTTGCAGTTGTGAACAATGTGTATTTCCTTCTGTTTGTGTGCTGTTCCTCCAAACATATCACAGGCTCTTCTGAGGCACTTTGTGCAAGCTATTACCTCGCTGGTGCCATATACTGTAGCTGGATCCCTGCCAGTAAGGGATTTAATCAGAGTTATGCCACAGATTTGAGTTTCATGGCAAGGAATGTCAGTGTTTAATTAGTAGCATGCTGGACCACTGACCATCAACATCTGAGAAAAGCTCTTATTGTCATCATATTGATGTTATGGAGAGAATGCTGCGGAGCAATTCTAAGAGAAATCTGCTCCACTGATTGACACATACTGTTTTTACATCTTTACAGCATTTTCTCAATTGATTGTATTGTGGAAAAACTGTTACATGACAACATCTGGGTACTTGCTAGCAGTACTGCCTGTCTTTTCTAATACCTGTAACCATTACAATGTTCTTAATATTTGCCATTTCTGCAGTTTAATTATGGCAGGAACAGAAAAATATGCAAAAAGCTGAAGAAAATATAATATATACGTTAAGATTTGTTAAAAAAAAAATATATATATGTGGCTTTAGTGGGAATCTATGAATGTGCATCCCACTGGCATGTTAATTAATGCTAATTATTTAATAATGCATACACTTTATATTTTTTCACATATCTCAGTATGCCTGTCCTAGAGTAGAGGTTTAAATCATGCATTAATATTTTGATTTAAAGAGAATTACACAAACCTGAGGTTGGTAGCACCAAACAGATGGCGCAACCAAAATGAGGCTTGTTATAGGTGTTTACTGTGGAACTGGATCTTTACACTTCAGTCATTTAAAAGGGGTTGCACCACACAAACTAATTAGAAAGGAGAGAATATATATAGAATATATATATTTTCACTCTGTAACTACCAGCTGTAACTGCTGCATAGGTAACTAAACGGACGGACAAGGCTAACATTATTTTTCTTAAGTTACCTATTCAGACTATAGACTGCATATAAAGATGGACCTGTCTCCAATTCCTCCCACTGTTTAAAGAATGAAGCCAAAACATCCAGGATATGGCCACTGCCATCTTGTGCTGGTGATGTAACTTGTGCAGTTTTGATTGGCTGGTAGAGCCGCTGTATCAAGGTCCCGCCCGAAAAACATCATTCTCCCTTTTTATAACATTCAATATCAATTAAAAAAAATGAATTAAGAGAAAAATGAACACTTGAAAAGACTTAAGCACATTAAGAACTACCTAAAATGACAGTACACTTCGGATTACAAACTTATGCTAATAATTCCAACCCTAACCCAAAGTAATACCAGCAAGAATACACCTCAAGTTAAAAACATATGCTAATAATATGATGTCCGAGACTTCTGCTGGCCAAGTCCGATAACTTGTGGTTGTTTCCCGCACAAATAAATACGAAAAATACTGTAAACATGCAGGTCTTCTAAACTGCTTAAACTTGTATAGTATAATGGTCCAATCTAAATTTAAAAAAATCCAACCCGTACCCTAATCAAAAAATCTTCAAAAGGATGATGCTAGTTTCGTCATGCTCACAGCTCATTTACCGCAAGTGCCTAACCACAGAAGTTGGCAGAAAATGTAGATCTGTTCACTGCACTTTAATTAGTGTGGGTAATGATTGATTATTTTGATTATCTTTACAGTAGATACCCTTCTTCCTTTCTTATTTTTTCTTGAATCTGTGAGTGGCCTTTATAGGCATCTTTCTGTATTGATTTTCGTCTTTCTTATTTCATCACAGTGTTGCTTTACTCAGGTATTTATTCCATTTTTTCACTCAGGCTGAGTTGCATTAATCCTCCTGCATGAACACAGGTGTTTATGTTATGATGTTTGATGACTGAATTGCCACATTGGAGCCAGTAGTGAAGTATTTTGCTCTCTGAAATGACAAAAACAATAGATGTCATATAGTAATATTTTTGTGCTGTAATTGCAGTAGTAAGTGCGGCTGTAATTGTTATAAATTGTATTTTTTATGTACTGAGTCAGGTGTGTAGTGCAGTATCTTTCAACTTGCTGTGTGTGCCTTTATAAATGATTGTTGACTGTTTGAGGCTGTTAAAATCTTCTGTAGTGTCTTTACAACTGTTGATGCTGCTCTGCAGGTGCATGTAATAAAATTACTCTACAACCAAAGTTACAGGTTTAAAGATATTATTGCCTCACTGCTAACAGGGGTACCATAAGAATCAATGCTCACACTCAACTCTTTCCATTATCTGCTCACATGTTTTTGGTACCTTTGCTATGCTGATGATACCCAGCTCTCCCTATCCTTCCTGCTTGATGACACAACTGTCCTGACATGGTTTTCAGATTGCCTCACTGGTATCCACCAGGGAATGGAGAACCAGAGATTCCAACATGAAGAGGGCTAGGCCTCTGTTCAACCCAACCTCCAACCTCTGCTGAGTATAAACTGTCCTACAAAGACAAAAGACTTACAGATAGTTGACAGATAGGCATCTATGGAAGAACTGTCTTCTTAATTAAGATCCTGGGTTAGTAGGCTTGTTAGGTTGGAGAGCTGCTTGTTCAACAAAAATTTCTACCTTATTTTATTACGGTGTTGTGATTCATGAATGAGCTCACTTTCACCGTCTCTTGGTCATTTTCCTTTGCACAACATAACATCAGAAAGATCAGGTCGTATCTGAATGAGTATACCACTAATCTCCTGGTTGTCCCACGCCTTGACCACTCAACAACAACCTCCAAACCATACAAACACATAGGTGGTTAGTTCATAACCCCTACTATGCTGACATAGGGGCAACTCATACACAACTCATGCCCCAAGACAAAGCAGGGGATGTTATACTTGAACGTAGTGGTCACAGTTTTAAATAGGTCATCAATGTTATGAAGTGGCCTTTTTTTTTTTTAGATTTAGGCAATAAGACTACTTGTTTAAGGCTAAAACAGCAAAGTCCATGGTTGACAAACACTGGACGAAAGTCCTGTGTTTGTTTGACCCATCCACCACCCCTCCCCTGAAAACCAGAAAAAATAGAAATGGCAATGGTGTTTAGTTTGTTTTGGTCCAAAGTGTCCAAATATTTCACATTTATTTATCTGTTTATATGCTGATTTATCAACGGTAACTGTCTGGTCTCCTGGACGTAAGGCCTGTGTTTATTTGACCCATCTACCATCTCTCCCAGCCTCCCTATGCGGACCTTGGCAGTTTTTATACTTCATTGCTACCGTCACTTTTGGCTTGGCGTCCTTCATAACTACTATGTGTTGTTGATGTTTAGAGAAAGGGCAGTCTTGTACTCTTGTAAGACGGGGCTGCCAGCATGCACAGCAAAACCACCTTAAAGGAAGGTGAGACAACATGTCTGATCTGTCGCTGCATTATTTATGATGGCCAGCTGTGGCCACTAGCAGGGCATGTGTATCTCTGAGTTCCCTTAATACCCACTCATATCCCAACATACTTTCTCTGTTTTCCGTATCTATGTACTTTATGCCTTGTTGCATGCACCCACAATCTAGAAGGGGAAGGAGAATGCCGCATGAATTATGCATCCAATGGCAGACTTTATCCAGAGTCAACATGGGGTGATTCAGACGACATATTGAAGGACATGTTGTTTGATTCCACCTGGCACAATAGCTGACTGGATGTCAAGGTGACATCTAGCTCTATTTCTTCAACACATTGGACACAGAATAAACCTCATCAACAACAGAAGCTGCCAGAATATGGCTGCTTAAAATCAGACAGGGTACTAGTAATTAGGGTGACAAGACATCATTCACACCATCCGCGCTATTACAAGGTGAAACATGCACAGCATGAGAGAAAAGATCTGAAAAGGATGCGTGAAGGAGGAATAGAGGGACAGAAAAAGGGCAGTTTCAGAAACAATGATAGCGTATTACTGTGGTGCTAATAGCTGCATTCATCCCTCCTCCATAGCTTTGAGGAGCACATACAGAAACAGAGAGTTAGAGAAATGTAGTAATTTATGCAGATGCATTGTGCTCATTGTGTAAACAGCAAACATACCTTGCCTATTAATTTTTCCAAAACAGAGACAAAAGAAAATTACCCTATGAGATGACATGTTCTGTTGCTAGGCTACTGACTATAAAAAGAAGCATAAGAAAACATATTATCTGAACTGATATAAGTTTTAAAAAGTATTATATGACATGAATAAGTGAGACGCGGCAGCAGGTTGGTTAGTTCTACTAACTTAAGCTTTCCTACTGGTGGAAGCAGTATTTTATTTAGATTTCAGATGAAAATCATCAAACTTCTCACTTAGCCTCACTCACACAATCATTTTCCTGTTTTTCTTTTTCCGCTCTGCTCTGTCTGACGGTGACTCTTCAGTGCCAATTATTCTCTTACATTACAGCTACTTAAACTCCTCTGGCTGCAGAGTGGAGGCTGGTATCGAATTTAATCCAGGCCTCTAGATCACTGCAGCTTAATGTGCACATTAATGGCGCGCAGAACAAACATAAGTAATTACACTGTCTGGTTAAGCTGGTCTGGAGGTGGGTTGTGGGGTAAAATAAATGAATCGTGTCTCAACTTTTGGGATGACTAGCAGTTCCCATGGAAACCTTTGGTGTTTTTTCCCCCCACATGTTCTATCAGGATTTATTAAAGGAAAAGAATAATAGTGTTTAGTTTGTTATGGTCCAACGTGACTCTTTCACATTTATTTATCTATTATTATGCTGACTTATTAAGGGTAACTGTTTGATCATGTTGGCTTTATTGTTGGTAAGTGGTAATTTCACTTGAATATAACATTAAGTCTATATTAGCCATTATAATATGGTGACAAGAGCAACCAGTGTTTAGCAACCTGCAATTTAACTTAGATGACGAGAAACTTTATGTTTAAGTGATTTTGATTGAAAATGAAATTGTAATAACTGTGATTGGCATATGTGTCCATCACAATGCAATTACAATCAGCAGAGAGAGAAAAAAGGTCATGTTTTTAGTCATACTTTTAGTCATGGTATAAATAAATCACATTAATTCTAACCCTTCAGCCAAGCTTTCACTTTACATTTAAGTGAAAGTGGCAGAAAGACTAATGTATGCGCATTACAGCTGATTTAAAGCAACTAGGTCATGAGTTCAGGAAACAGACTTTGCTGTTGAGTTTTTAAATGGATTTATTTATACTGGGGAGAATGACAATACCTCCAACATTTGGCAACTCCCATCAAACTAATCTAAATAGATAAATAGAATTACAGGTAAAAGATAAAATATCATTTAAAATTGTTTTGGTGTAGTGTGTACTGTCAGATTTATGATGAAGAATGGTTTACAGACATTTTTTATTGATGTACTTTATTAAATTTAAGTTGTAAAATAAATCAGTTTACTTTATTTGTTGTTATTGTTATATATTTCCCTTCCGTTGATTTCTCTGTTTTGTGTTTGTATTATATTTTCATATTTTTTGGGTGTTTTGTCTGTTTAATCTTACCTAGTTTTTTTTATTTCCCTCTGTTTTACTACTATTACAGTTTTATAGCATTTAAATCTATTTTTATTACATTTATATCATTTTTATTGCTTTGCATGCCTTGGTCTCAAAGTGTTGAATTGTTTTTGTCTTTTCTGTTTGTTTCTGTTTTTTACAGTCTAGACTTGCTCTCTCTCATTACTGGCTTCTGCACGAATAAAGTTGTCAAATTGGGTACGTAAAGTTTTGATATACTTGAAGTCACGTGAGTATTTCCATTTGATGGTATACAGAACAGTATGTGAAGTAGTTGTATTTGATCAATCTCAACCAGCTACAACAATAGCATGCTATTTACCTATCAATACATTGTTGATATACAATATTATAATACTTAAAGACTTAATTATACATAATAGGTACTTTTACTTTTGATACTTTATGTACATATTATAAAAACATAGAACAGTTTCTAGTCTTAGTCTTGTGATGAAGTATTTTTGAACTGTGGTACTTTTCTTGTTCCTGGTGCATGTTGGACTCCGGCAGGGCTTCTCTTTGTCACTGGTTCTGTTGGACAGAATTTCTAGGTGCAGCCAGGGTCTGGAGGGGGTCCGGTTCAGGAACAACATGATTTCTTCTCGGCTCTTTGCAGATGATGTTGTCCTGTGAGCTCCTTCGAGCCGGGACCTCCAGCATGCACTGGGGCGGTTTGCAGCCGAGTGTGAAGCAGCTGGGATGAGAATCAGCACCTCCAAGTCTGAGGCCATGGTTCTCCAACGGAAAAAGGTGGTTTGCCCCCTCCAGGTTGGTGACGTGTTCCTGCCTCAGGTGGAGGAGTTTAAGTATCTTGGGGTCTTGTTCACGAGTTAGGGCAGCAGTAATGCAATCTTTGTATCGGTCTGTTGTGGTGAAGAAGGAGCTGAGCCGAAAGGCGAAGCTCTCGATTTACCGGTCAATCTACTTTCCTACCCTCAACTATGGTCATGAACTTTGGATCATGACCGAAAGAACAAGATCCTGGATACCAGCGGCCAAAATGAGTTTTCTCCGTAAGGTGGCGGGTTGCTCCCTTAGAGATAGGGTAAGGAGCTCTGTCACCCGGGAGGAGCTCGGAGTCGAGACGCTGCTCCCCCAGATCGAGAGGAGCCAGCTGATGTGGCTTGGGCATCTGTATTGGATGCACCCTGGACACCTCCCTCAGGAGGAGTTCCAGGCACGCCCCACCGGGAGGAGACCCAGAGGAAGACCCAGGACTCGGCTGGCTTGGGAATGCCTTGGGATACTCCCGGAAGAGCTGGAGGAAGTCTGGGTTGCCCCCGTGCCCCGGCCCCGGATAAGCGAAAGAAGATGGATGTATGGATGGATGAATGCATGCTTTCAACCAAAACTGAAACTTACAAGCTGATGTTTAAAGTATGTCAAGGTCCCAGGAGTATTAGCTGCCTCTTCCTCTCTCAACAACATAATGATAGGTCTTCACATTGATATCTTATAAAAACTCTAATTTTGTTCAGACAAATATTCAGAAAACCCTTCTTATATAGAGATGCAGTCAATGAACTGTGTGGCTTTTAAAGGAAAAGCTTTCATTCATTGTCACATTATGTGTACAGAGATCACGGAACAAAACTGTATTAATTTCTGGAATAACACTCAACCACTTCATTTGAACAAGTTTCAGAAGGTTGCTTTCATGACTGGAGCCTAATTGAATTGAAAAAATCCGTCCAGTGCCTTAACAGCTAACTCCACTCCTCAGATAAAAAGACGAGTATAACTGTAGTGATTCATGGTCCTACTCTCTAATGAGGCAGCCTTTATAAAACTATATTGGAGAGTGGTACCAATTCCAGGTAGCCTGCAGTATAAAAGGACTTTTATGAGCTTTGAGTGCAAAGAAAAACACCAATGCAATATGAACCAATTAGTCAGAATTAAGACTTTGATCCGCGTAAGACGTCTCTAATGCAATTTTTTGTGAATTAATTAAATTGCAGTATTTAGTATTGTGTTTTGATTAAAAAGAATGCCGTCTAAAGTCTTTACATTTACAATTATTAATTTGAAGATTTAGCAGCCAGTCTTTATAGTTTGTTGGAGCATAATGCACAGTAATCTCGCTATTATGAACAACAACCTGTTGGTTGTGCCTTAGGTGTTATTTGGCCCTTTGTTTGAGGAAAAACACCCATATATCTGATGTGCTTGTTGTCAGACAGGCCTGCTGAGTGAATTCTGAGGATTTGAATCAGGGTTAACTGGTGCATGTGCAGGAAAATGTGATCTCTTTTAAATTGCAAATGGTGTTAATCTGGGAGTAAATGCTGTAAACATCTCATCTCCCTCACTGAGCCTGTGCAGCGCTCTTATCATGCAGTTCTTGTAGTGCTCATGTGGCATTGAAATTCAAAACTCTCAAGTGGGGAATAATAGAGGGAATGTCTTTGATGGTTTGCTCGGTGTCAGTACAGTGGCAGCTCCTGCTGCTAAAAGCACTGCAGGACTACACTGAAGGGTTTCCATGGTGTTGTACCCAGAGCTGCTGCTTTCATGTTTGCAGCACAATGAGAAAGAGTAGTTTGTTAATGCGTTACTAGTGGCTCAACAAGTGATGTTTTTACCAGTGAGATCTCTTCGTAGTTGCTTGATTTCTGGCCACACTTTAAAAACATTAAAGTCAGACTGCATCGTAAAAATCTGTCAACATAGATGTGAAAGGTGGACACATTCATAAAAATACAGAAATGTTAATGAGTCTATGTCATTCAAGCAGCTCTGTGAGGCACATTCACATCAGAAAGGATGGTGGGGGTGGAAAAGATTGCTGTTTTACTAACGTTCATCAAGACATCTGCATGGATAAAAGATGTTGTGTGAGAAGTAAAGACCTGATCTAGAATTGTTATGGATTAAAAATGTATTGTTTGTTTGTATGGTTTTGAGTGGCCTTTAATTAACACAATTTCCCATAGGCCTTGGGGACTTCATGAGCTGAATGTCAAAGCTCAGCAGGACAGAGAAGACTGAACGCTGTACACGTTTTTAGACCACAGATAGATGATAACAAATAGGGGGCTAAATAAACAAAACTGGAAGAGAATGGTGGTGAGTTTTATGGTTGGCTGGACAAAACCAAGTTACAAAACCAAAGCTGACTCACATTCCCAAGCTGCTTCACATTTTTTTTTTTTGAGCCAAGTGTAGTTATTTCCGCACTCACAAAGTATGAAATGTTTCAAGCTTTTAAGTTCTTACAGAAACTTCCGTACTTGATGGAACTGTATTAGAAGGTGGAATAAATAAAAGGATTAAGTATTTAAAATGCAACATACCTTATTCCAATAGGGTTCAACTTTAAAATTGTGGTATTCTGAATACAATTACTGTGTTTTAAAGTAGATTATTTGAACTGATTACTTTATTGCCTCTGCCAAAGAGGTGGTGTTTTTGGTTTAGTTTGTTTGCTATTTTTACAGCAGGATTATGGAAAAAGTTTCATGAGACCTGGTGGAAGGGTGTAGCATGGGCCGAGTAAGAACCCCTGAATGGTTGGAGAAGATTCAATCACGGGGCAGATACGTTCATTATTTCTCACTTTTGTTAACATTGCAGTATAGGGCATGGCTTTGGAGGAGGTCTGTGCTCCTTCTGGTTTGTTTTTGCACAGTCCATCTGCTACATGCCAATGGCAGAGGAGACTGTCAGAAATGTGTTTTGGCATGGAAATATGAGGCCCAGACAAATTAGCTCAGAAAGATCATTATAAAATATTAATAAAGTAAACTCATGTATTTAAATATTATTTCATTTGAGTCATCTAATGGAACAGGTCACAAATTACATTTTAGGGCATGTATTGTATTTTTAAAATAACCCTCCCAACCCTAACAATAATACACAAGAATGTGCTTTTTCTTTTCAGAAAGAGCAGTAAAACAAATGCTGATTGTGAGATTGCATTGAGCTACAGAAGCAAGCAGAACAGAGGTTGGATCAGGATCTTCAGCTCTCTTTTATAAACTATTTCAGGAGAGAAAAAGCTGATGTAATTAAAAGAGCGCTGGTCAGACCTCAAACTGTGGAATGATAACGTTAGGGCGCTTGAGGAAGGTTAGTCTCCTCATAGGTCCACACAGATCAGATGTTTTTGTCTCTCCAGCAGAAGGTTCAGTTGATTTTTTAAGGAATGCCGTGACTATTCAAAATGTGCATAAAAACAGCTTCATGGAGATGCACAGTAAAGCCACAGTGCTAGCATGATAATAATGATGCAAGTAATGATAGAAACCAAGAAAAAAAGGACTATTTTTAAGTAGCTCTGGGTCAGTAATAGGCCTGATGGTAAAGTGCCCCTGATGAGGCTTTTAGTGTCATCAATACAGTACTTCCTACAAGAGGGAGTGCATAATGCTCATCCTGCTTGATTACCCTGTATATCTGACATTTAGCTCAGGTTCCTTCAGAGACCAGCCGGCAACGGCTCACTCCTGAAAAATAGATTTCTGTGGGCAAGTCCCTGAATACTAATAATGCCACAGTGACAATTCAAGGTTGAACTATACATCTGAGATTAAATGGTATAATGTTAGATAATAACATGGTATTTTCATAAAATACAAATGATTTGAAATTACAAAGGGCCTTATTTTACCCTCGAGCTGCCTTAAGACTACCTCCTCCTGAGACAGATATGCATCCCTGCTGGCAAAAGACTGAATCGTGCCGATGCATACTCTCCTCCCCTCAGTCCTTTGCCTTTCAATTTTCTGACTAAAAATATGTGTGAATAGTTTAAAAGAAAAAAGGAGGAGAATAAAGACTCTTTTCTGCCTTCTGACTTAAATGAAGAAATGCCTTGCATCATTAACTGATTCTATTTATGCGACTAAAACAAAATCAAATTGGCCATACCTTATGGGCCGAGCACTTACAAATTGCCTTTAGATACATTTTAAATATATTTTGATGTAGAATGTAGAAGCAGTACAAATCAAGTAAAAAACAGCTGATGGTAAAAACAGCTGCTTGCTTTGGGAGAGCATGCAGCGTCACGTTCTGATTTTCCTCACAGGCAGACATCCCCCTCTCCTGGCAGAAATCTACAAACAGCTTTCTTCTAGTGTCTTTATTTTTACACAATGACTGAGTAACAATGAGTGTTTGCTCTACATTGCATTTGTGTGTAATTAGATTTCAAATAGACAATGAATTTATTGCCAGAAAAACATGAAGTGGCTGTGATGGTACAGAAGTCTCCTTTAACAACGTTTACATGTGTTGCCTCTTGCCCTGTACACTCTGAGCTGAGCCGGAGCACCTGCTGCACGACAAAGTCAAAAAAAGAAACAGAAAAAGGGTCAGCCTGCTCCCTTTATCCAGAATGACGCAACAACCTGACAGAAGCTTGTACAATTATCTCCCAGCCACCACAACTCACTCGTTACAGGTTGTTTCTGTGTGAACGTCAACTTTTCCTTCTGGCTTGTCTGTGCTGCACAAAATATAACCTTTAATGAACCCCAAGGCCTTAGCAAAGCTAAATCCCATTGTGAGATCATTAAAAGAATGAACAGGAGGCCTGCATACACACCCAAAGTCAAATGTTAAGACTGAGAAAAGAGTGCACACTGTTCAAAGCATCTTTTTACAAGAAACAACAACTATGATTTAAATGAGTTTCCCAAAAGCATTTTTACTTAAGTGATAATCAGGCGAGCGCCTTGGAGACACTTGTTTCAATGCTGGGTGACTTCAATAGCAGCTAAATGTGGTACAATAATCGCTTCTCTCGTATAAAAGTAAAAGATTTTTGTAAATGGTCCCTGACAAGTAAATAGATGTAGAATGAGTGAGGTCTGGACAAAAATCGACCTAAATCTTAAATAGGTTATTTCATACCTCAACAACGATATGCATGACAAAACTGCATGTTTTCTGGTAAGTTTATAAATGGTGCATACAAAATAACCATATGGTAAAGTCTAGTTGTGTGCGTTAAATACTTTAAATCATTTTTTATTATGAACTTAAGTACAAAGTGAACAAAACAGTTGTTCTCTCTCCACCTCTGTGTTTCGCTCTAGTGTCCAAACAACATAAATATTGCCATAAAGCATCATCCTCTTTCTCATCTTTCTTTTATATCATGTTGAGGATATATAGTGTTATATCATTGAGCACTAATGAGAAATAATGTTGAAATTAGAAAATATTGTAAAACATTCATGTTGTCATTTCAAATAAAGCTAAGAGCTGCAAACTGTTGCTGCACATTACATGGATGCTTTGTTTTCATACTGAATAATTTCAGGTGCAAAACATTTCTATTGTGTCATTTACAACATTTAGGATTTGCTTTTTAAAGCGGTGTCTCGTAACTTTGAAGTGTATTCAGGTGGTCCTAGCTGTGTTCATGCAGACTCGCTCCTAGTAACTTAAATTGTACAAAAAAATTTCAGTAAATGTTCTCGACTTCTGAGATCAATCAATTTGTCAGAGTCTAAGAAGAATCTCATTTTCTCTCTCAAGATGAAAGGAAAGGAATTTAATTTTCTCTATTTTACAGGTTTCAACACTGATGAACATTTGATTCAGCACAGATATCTACTATTTATAAACTAAAAAGGCAAAAAGTGCATCAAAATGTACCCATATCACCCCTCTGAAGCCTGAACCGACAGCTTTTGAATGATATATTTCCAGTGTAAATATGACAGTAAAATGCTGCGGAGACTTCCTGCTCGTTCCACATTAGCTGTTGTAAAGAGGCACCACCCTGTCTATAGTGGCCCTGCAGATGGGGCATTTCTTTGGGTCTGGCAGGACGTCGTAGCACAGGGTGCAGGCACACACATGTCCACATTCTAAAAACACACAGGAGCGTTCGCGGCTCAGGCAGACAGTACAGGTGGTGGGCGACACGCTGCTCTCCTCTACGTTGAGTTCGCGCATTCGTTTCTTCTGCAGCTCCTTGAACTCCTCGAGCATGCTCCTCTCCTTCTTGCTCTCTCTGTGGTGCACATATCGCTTCCACAGGATGAAAAGGAGTGTGGAACAAGCAGCGACACCGAACACAACAGTCAGAATCCTCCACAGTCTGACGCTGTTCTCCTGCTTCCTGAAAAGAGCGTCATAGTCCAGCCGAGTGAGAAAATAACGGAAGCCCTGTTTGGGAGGTTGCAGTTTGATTAGGTTGTTATCCAGGACCAGCTCCCCCACACCTGTGACGCTGTCTCCCAGCCGCAGCATCTCCTCAGTTTCGTGGATGCCCTTAGGTCGTTCCCCGCTGATGAAGTGGCCGATAACATTGGACAAGGACTGGACAGTGGGGTGGAAGTTCTCGTATGTGGTCTCCAGGTCCAACTCTGCAGCGTCTAGTGGACGTATAACCCGTACTGCGGCAGCAATATCATCATCATGAGACCCGAGGACAAATGGAACTGTGTTGGTGCGTTGGTGGATGACTTTCTCAGTGTTGTTCCTGTTCACAAATATCACAATTATTAATGTTTTGTTTTATTTTGGGCTGCAACTAACGATTATTTTTGATTAATCTGCCGAACATTGTTCTTGATTAATTGACAACTTCATTTGTAAAATCTAATTTCCAATCACAAAAAAGATTCCACAACGTCGAACTCAAAGAGTTTAATTTCATGAGGATTTAAAACAGAGAAAAACCTCATATTGGATGACCAGGAACAAGCTATTTTTTTTAGCATTACTGTTTGTGTAATAATTACTCAAAGGATTAATTCAATAGTTTCAAATGATTTTTCTGGTGATTGAATCATAGTTAACGTTCTATTTTTGTTAGAATATGTCCCAAAAAAATAATGTCAACATGTTTTTAAATGTATTGTTTGTTGATTTTTCTTTTTAAAACAAGGAAAATGTGGTCTTCGAGGAAATATTCGATGCTTGATACTTGTGTCACACTCAGTGACTGGGAGGCACGTCAGTGTGTGTGTTAAGAGTGACCGCCACACCAGCATTCAAATGGGTCGATGTGACATTTCCAGGTGCATTTACATGCAGCTTAATGTGCTGCAGCTTAGCAGCTAATTACCTATCTGGCCTGCAGAGTGACGTCAGTAGTGAACTTTTCCAAAGTGAATATTGGTTAGGTCGTCCATTAATTTGCAGGACAAGACGCGTGTTCATGTTTTGTAAGTTAGAAAAGGAGAAAACATTAGCACCCAACTGATTTGGGTTGCAGTTTAGAGCCTGTGGCTCTGGTGTTTTGCAGCAGGCAGAAATGAATGCCAAAAATAAGGAACCATCATGAAAACAGAAATCCCTCCCATTTGGTTTCTAATTTGCTTCTCAGAGGATAACACAGGACGTGTGATTTACAAAGCAAACATATACGCTGTGTTGACAATGGTTTAAAAATGCCTCAGTTGTTTTTAAATACCATAAAAAAACTGTTATGCCTCATCACTGTGTATGTGTTACTCAGAATACCTTAACAAGATTTAAAGCCTCTCAATCACATACCAGAGATGAGTGGTACGATTCCACACCATCTTTTCCTCCTTCAAGGTCAGTCTTTCAATCACACCTTTGCAGTTGTCAACAAACTGGCTGTTCAAGGTTTCTTTCACAGATCTCACTACACCTGCAGGGTGAAATACATAGAACAAAGCATAAAACCTCTGACATAATTTTGCACTGTAAATTTCAGTCTATATTTCCTACTGAATGTTCTTATTTAGTAGAAATGTACTGTACAACATAGTAGCTTTATTAAGGCTTTTGAGGTGGGCCAACAAACCTTCGATGACAGCATATGGGACACATCTTCCAGGAGTGTCAGACAGGATGTTTTTTAAATCCTGGTCAATTGAGACTTTCTTGGCTCCCTGTGGACACAAACATCTTAAATAAGAAACGGAAGGTAACAGGCAATACATTAACACAGTGCTGACATTCACATGACAAAGACAGAGTGTGCTGAAAAGTGGCTGACCTTTAATCTGGCAACTGTTGTAGCTCGGCTTTTGTAAATGGAATAGAAGAGTGCAGTCAGGGCGGAGCTGGTGGCTAAAACCACGATCTGTGCCGTTGAAGGCTTCCCACTGGAATCCATCCCGTGATCTGCAGCATTCAGCGCTGTTGTGACAGAGATGATGAGCAGAGATTAGGAAGTTATCTTTAACTCAGAGCTCTCAAATATGCTTTTGTTGTTGTTGCAAAGAGAACAGTGGTGGAAAATAGGTACAATTTTGAGCGTCTTGTACTTCACTTTGAGTATTGATTCTGCTGCTTTGCCTCTCTACTCTAATTATCATTTTCATAATCAACTTTGCACAATGTTCAACAAAGATAATTGGTTTACAATGATATAAAGCAACAATCAAATAAACAAATCCTTGCATTATTATTATTATTATTATTATTATATATTATTATTATTTCATCGTTTTTGGTTAAAAAATGACTGAAACGCTTGATTGATTCTGAAAAAAAAACCCAGAGTGAAATTTTGTTTTTTTTATATACATATGATCATCTTTAAGAAGCAGTTACAAAACTATCACCAATCAACTGCGTCTACATAACAGGCTGCGACGAATAATAGTAGTCCTATGATAAAATATGGTTCTCTCAAGGTGGTATTTCTGCATAAGCATTTTTATCTTGGATATTCTAGGTTTATTCAATTTCATAAAACATTCCTCTATTTTTACTCAAGTAACCATATGAATCATGAACCTACAACTTGTAACAGAATGAGCCAGAAGGTTAATTAGCTAGTTCAAATTCAGGCTTTGATAACTGGAGTCTAGTAAAATAAGTGACAAGATCTGACCACTAGCTAAAGTTTAACATCAGCTAACTTAACGCTAACGTGTAATATATAATAAACTTGATGATAATGTTGTCCTTCGTGATCTAATTATTTTATTGGCACTCTCAAAAAACTTAAAACGTATTGTTAACGTTCAAAATAGAGAACGTTTCTAGCAGAGCCATACACTTCCTTTATTGAGCTCACAAGCTAACATAGCTAAATTAGCAGTTTGCTAGCTAGCGACGCTCCAGCTAAATTAACACGATTTAACCGCCTGTGTTGAACGATAATGTAGCCATCATGTTACACAGCTTTTGTAATGAGTAATTGCCTGTATGAACCGCTTCATTCGGGGTTTGTCTGACCTGTATTCACACGAATTGTCCCACTGTCAACAGAGGTTTCACCAACAGCTGCGTGTCTCTGCACTTCAAAATAAAAGCTCTGGAAATGTGATGTCTCTCTCTGCCAGCAGATGTCAGTGTAGAACAATTTATGGCGTAAATGATCACTTTCATTATTTTATGACTTACTGGGACAAGACAGTGCCATCCCAGAGCATTCCCATAGTACTCAAATCATTTATTCAAGTAAAGGATTTAAATACGAAAGATTAAAAATACCAGAGGGGTATAGTCAATAGTAACACTTATAGTTGCACGTTAAAAAATACTGGCATCAAAATGTGCTTGAAGTGCCAAAACTAAATGTACTTATTATGCAGAATGATCCACTGGATTAAAGTTATTGATGCATTAATGTGCACATCACTTTCATGTTGCAGCTGGTTTTCCTAAAGGGGGAGATATTTTTATTCTGCTGGGTCGCTGGTGAATTTCCCTTCTTTTACAATATTTACCTATAAGTAGTCCATGTCAAAGCTGCACTAAAGCACAGTACCTCAGGCCTGTGGATGACCTCCCACAGTTGTAGAGTATTCTCACTGAAATAGAAATGTATTTAAAAAAGCCAGTGAACTTACAAAAAAAACAACAAAACACGTCTCTCAATGCAAATTGCAAAGGAAAGAAAGGAATGTCGCCCAGCTGCAACAAAATAAAAATAAATTGCAAAGGGTGATGAGATGAAGTGAGTCTTACCTCTGTGAACTATATATGGAAATCTGTGTGTGTGAAAGACAAGCTTCCCAGAAACACGGCAAACAAATGTGATGGCACAGCTGTGCAAACAATTCCTAAAACATGTATGATCTAAAATTGAATTTTTTGTGTTATGATATGGCTCTAAAATAGTTAAACAAGTCGCAGATGATATTTGGAGGTAATTGCAATTAGTATGACCTTTACTTAATCAGGTAGTCCCATTCAGATCAAGATCTGTTTGGCAAGAAAGACTTGGATTTATCACACTTTACCAGGATTTAATGGATGAGTCACTCAGTGATTTATTTTCTTAATTAGGTAGATGGTGAAATTAATTAATAGCATTATTATATGTTGTAAACATGAGTTGATTGTTGTGTTATGTATTGAATCTTATTGTGAGCATGAATGTTATGGATGTGTATTGATTTCCTTGAGGTGTGAATGAGAGTGTGAGTGATTTTCTGTCTCTGTGTGTCAGACCTGTAACAGTCTGCTGACCTGTCCAGGGTGTACCTCGCCTCGCACCCAGTATCAGCTTGGATTGGTTTCGACCCCATGTGACCCACGTTCGGTTGAGGGGTTAATGATAATGAATGAATGAATGAATGTTTCCGACACCCTCAGATAGAAAGCGTGTGTGCATTTGACAGTGACTGGACTGAATTTGCAGGACTAGATTTTGCAAATGTTGTAACAACTCATTCATACTCTTTGGTTGGGCTTAACTGCACAGTTTTACTGAGCATATATCTCTATGCAAGTTGTTCAGCAACCGGGTATGATGGTCCATAATTGGTGTGTGTACCCTGCAGACACTAAATCTCCACAGGCTTTCCAAAAAACCCTCGGGAATTGGGTGAGGATGAAAGTAGTCCCATTTGTCTGTGGTGTTTGCTGTTGTTAACCCTCTGAATTGGACTCTTTTGATGCACTGAAAAAAAAGTAATAAACCTCAAGAGAATCATTGTGCTTTGTCTTTTTGAAGTGCAATGATTGCGTTACTCCAAGGTCACAGTTTAATTGACGCTGGTGCACATCCTTTATCATTTCCTGTGTGTACAGAGGTTTCTGTTTTTTTACACAACTGCAAACACAGTTTGATTTGTGGCATGGATTGGACCACTGTGGTACTTGTATTGTTGCAGGACAAACACAGGCGTAACAACAGCCATTCCCCTCTTTATTTGTCCCTAGGGAAATTTGCCTTTGACATAAAGGCTGACACATAAAAATACATACAGTTATAGAGCAGTGACATACGTAAAGTGCATCTGAATACGTGCAGCACAGCTTCTCATTTCACACCCTCATTATGTCCTGAGTTTAGGAGATCCACTGATAGAGGAATGAAAGACTTCTCCTGAGGTTAATTGAAACCCTATAGTGTTTAACTGATGGGAGCAGTTTGTATTGGGAATGCAGCACATAGGAGGGGTCCACAATACATTTAATATAGTCTACTTACAGAGCATTTGGAGGGAGGGATGTAGAGTCTATTGCTGCATGAGAAAATAACATTTTGTTCAACCCCAAAACATCTTGAGTGTACGCTAAAAGTGAAATCAATCTTTTATGCTGGTGCAGGATCAAAAATTATTTCTTCTGTTTTCTTCATAATAAGATGATGGTCACACCGCTGTAGACATTTTTAAACCTACAAAATCAAACTAGCGATGCCAGTAAATCCAATTATAGCATTATCATTAAAAAAACAAACAATAGTGCTGGACTACTAGTAGATAATAGTGTACTGTTATCTGTATATATTGTAAACAGATTGGAAGAACTCACACATCCTTGAGGAATACCTGAGTAAATGAAGGCTGAAACAAATGAAACAAATGAGTGATCCTGCCTGATGATATACTGTATATACAGGCTAACACAGTGGTTCTGAACCAAGGGTCCTTGAGGGAGTGACAGGGGTCCCTAGACAACATGGGAATGGTTTATTTTCGCTAGATGTAAGCAATTTGAGTAATTTTAAATCGGGCAGACGAACCAGGGTCATTTGTCAACCTGTGAAGAGCAAATCACGGAATCAATAGCCATGTTTCCATTAAAGTCAAAGCAAAATTTGAAGTTAAATTTTGAAATGTTGCATTAAAGAAAATGCAAACTAGGGATGTTTCTATCAAGAAAAAACAGCAACAAAACGAGGTTGCTAACTCCAGGAAAGAAAATTGAGGAAAGTCTTCAGGAATTTGATTAAATTGGGTAACTTATAATTGTTCTTTCATATCAGCTCGTCTTGACCGGTAGAGCGGAAACAGCTGATCAATCATCTGAGTTTAATGTTTGCTGCGTCAGAACTTTTTTGAAAAAGACAAAAACCACCTCAAGCGAGCATAAAAACTTCTAAGCATATTTTTGAAAGTTTTATCAAATTTCGGTGTATCCATCAAGCTTTTCTCATGCTAATCTTCACAATGTGCATAGAAATATGTTGATGAAAACACGACGAATGAACCTTTTGGTCCCAACAGCATCATGGATTTATCAATACGCAGCAGAGTAAAGCTACTGGTATATCAGAGCCACGGTCAGGCGATAAGATTCCAACTTGCACAGACCTCAGTCAGATAAAGTAACAACTTGTCAGGAAGAGCAATCAACTAACAAATCCTCCGCCCCTGCACTGTCTGTGCTATGTGGGGATGGAGAGGGGGGGTTGTCAGGGTAACAAGGGGGATGCATTGTGGTCATTTTGCTAACAAGAGTCATGACATCTCCCTTCAAACTGCTACTGGCTAGAGTCATAAGCGTGACATTTCTAATCATAGGTTTCACTTCCTCCACAGTTATCTCCTAAATTGTAGCTGACAACTATATAATTCAGGTCTTAATCATATCTAACAACCAAAATCTCTTCAGATGGAGTTCCCTGAAGCGAAAACGCATCAAATGGGGGACCGTGACCTACATGTAAAGTGTATCAATTTAGGGGTCCTTGACACAAAAAAGGTTGAGAACCAGTGGGTGAACAGGCGCCTGAGCTCTCATCTGTCATCTGAACAGACATCTGAGCTTACTGAAAAGGATGGCTGGCTGCAGGGTATTAAAAGCTGAGCCGAGGTGTACAAACAGCAGACTGGCGGAGGCTTTGGGGCTTTAACTGTGCTGCAAAATAAAGTGTCTTTTAAACATGATGGGTAATTAATGTAATGAATTTCCCCTCTGGGATAAATAAAGTAATTTTGATTTTGGTTTTTTGATTGATTTAATTAGTTACAGATATGGAAGCCAGGACCATCTAATATTTGGTTCTCTGGGCCCAAAGAAATAGCACAGGATAGTCTAATTGTTTTTAATTAATTTGGATTAAAGCACATTGATTGAGTAAATGGTCAAACATTCATTATTTCAATAATTACATTTTGTTATTATGTTGATGCAATTAATTAATGTCTCAGGAGTTTCAAACTTGACTCCTTCTTACTTTATAGCGTGTTTCCCTGCTCATTTTAATCTCCCATTTCATCTCATTTCTCTTTCGCTTTTTATGCATTCTTCTTGTGTCACTGCAGAGGACATAAATTCAGTGAAATTAATACAGATTCTATCCCATAAAAATGTGAGGAGGCAGCAGCACCCACAGGCCACCTGGAGGGTACCAACACTTTCTTGCCCTGAGTTGACCCTCTCAGGGGTTCACCCTCTGCAGGCTGCATACAGATGATGGATTCTTCATAACACCAGACTCCAACCTCAACCATGACTTTGGGTCCACTTAAAATTTCCACCAGTGTACATATGCACACATTTACATTTGGGTTTTGAGAAAATGAAAAGAACTGAATCGCAGTAATAGATTGGATGCTGTCAGACAACATAAGGCAGAGTGCAAGTCAGTAGATTTATAACAATGAGTGCAGAAAGCCTTTTGTTTTGATGGATTATGCCCCATCTCTGACAAGTACCATATTTCAACTGGAATAACTGAATTTGCCTTTTTATATATTGCTGCTCTGCACATTCTCATTGCATCATCTGCCTGGTGTATCTCCTCACAGTTAGTGAGGATCTCAACATTCAAATGGTGCTCTGAACAAAGATGTTTTTGTACTTGAAAATTCATGCACAGCTAACACTGACTGAAACTGGCCAGAATGCCTGGTAAGGAAAATCATTTTTTTAAAGAAACAGAAATCCTAACTTGTCGTTTCAGAGTCAAGTTAAGTAAAATATGGATCGCTTATATGGCAAAACTATATGCTACATCAGCAAGTTAATACTGATAAAGTCACATTTTCTAATAGACTGCACAGGGACACTCGGGTGATGGATTGTGTTGGCTATATATTGTATGTCCCAAACCACTTCTGATTCTTTATTTGCTCCAGGTTCTCCAGCTGTCAGAAAAGCCCCATTGCAATCCATTAAAACACAGGTAGTGCACAGAGTTCTGAGCACATTACCAGGAAAGTGGAACAAATAACCAGCAGCCGGTTCCATTCAGTGATAGCTGACATCGGAGAAAGCAGAAAAAATAATCTCTCTGTATTGGTGGAAATTTGCAGGTGCACCACACACACATTTAAGAGAGACTGTAGAAACTCCAAATCTAAATGGAGACTGGATTGCATTTTTATTACCAACATTCTGTCTGACACGAGTGGGAATCTCCCAGTCTGAAAAGTGAAGCCAATACAGAAGCACCTCAAACCGGCATTCTTTCTAATGGCCTGCAGGAGGCGACTCCACCGGCAGAAAGATGTTGGTTTGTTTAATACATCAGTAAACATTTTGAAAATGAGCTCAAGGTCTCAGTCTGTAGTTTCAAGTCTTCTTCGATCCGGCATTATGTTTTCTTTTAAATGCTGATTAGTTTTGTTAAATAGACACTAAAGATGGGTATGGTTTGGAATTTAACTTTAACTTTATAACTGACAGATCACGACCACAGTGCTCTTAGTCTTGTGTTAGAAGTTTGACCATGTCACAATGTGACTTCACGATAACTGTAACAATTACTGACCTGATTTAACCCTTTCTGCAGGATGCGATTATATGGCCTTGGCCCAGACTAATTACTAATCCATTCTGTTAAACATCACTTGTCAAAACGTTAATATTAAGATTCCTCCAAAGTGCCCAATGTCAGGACACCTCAAAGGCATTTATTACAGCTTCAATTTGACTCTTAAACTCAATTAAAATAGAATAAACATTGCAGGAGACGATGAGGAATAAAACATTGACTCTGCTACTCCGTAGTTTATGTCATTGTGCACGACAATGTTTTAATAACCATCACAAAATTACAGAATGGCATGGACATTTTGCAGGACTCCTTTATCTATCTTTCTAAGCACATATTGTACTCTGAAAGGCACAGATAGACTAGTCCAGGATTTTGAATGTAGGAGTGAAAGAGCAAGATGATATCTCACAAAGGGTGCAAAATGTGATGAACCACTAAAATGTTTAAAGGTAGCTTGATTGCAGCCCTCTCTTTAATTATTTTGCCTGCCGTCTCTGCATTCAATCAACTATATAAAAACCTCAGTAAAACACTGTGCTTGGTTTGGACAGGTGCTTCAACTAAAGTCATTAATATAATAGATAGCCACTGAAATGTTTTATGTAAAGAAAGTACTATAATTTCATTGTTACTTTAACTTCAGTGGCCTCTTGTCTGAACTAACCTTTAAAAACTTTTAAATAATAGCACAAATAGCTGTCGGAAAAAGCTCCTCTGGCTGAATCAGTGTGACATAATCAACCTGACATGTGAATGATTAGCCTACGAGAATTTTGCATCTTCTGCTTCTGACAGGAAAAAAGGTGCAACCTTGTTTTCAACCCCAGCAAAAGAACAGAAATGTCCTCTGGGCTTCTGTTCAACATTAGTCACCTTGTGTTGTGGACAGAGTCTACCTTGCAGATCCACTGCCCCCTCTGCCCACATAAAAACATCCCAGTTCCTTACTTTCTTTGTGCGTGTGTCACATAATGACTTCCGTTCAGATGCTGGCCTGACACACATTCACGTGGATTTCAGACTGACAGAAATAGCGACAGCAGATGGAGGCAACAGCTTTATGGGAGGAGTACAAGAGGCGAGGAGAAGATCATATGTGTCCTCTTGATGCTGTAGTGTTGAAAGGATGACAGTTGGAATTTGCTGCGACTAGTTAAGCCTGGCAGCTTGCCTACCTTTGCAACATCCAGACAAACTCCCCTCCCTGCTGAGTCTATCCAATTATACGCTGAGATCCAAAACACACAACAGACACTTACACGTCATGTAACATTGAGCTGGATTTACAGCACAGATGTTGGAATTATAAAAACTTTTTAAAATGCCAGAGTAATTCAGTGCGGATCAAAGAGAATCAGACCTTTTGTTTTATTGTTATCCTGCAGCCAAAGAACTAACTTTTGAACTTTTCAAATGTCAGATTTTAACAGTTTGCAGCAGAACAGAGTAAGTTGGCAGCAACTGTCCCAAAGTTTCAGCGCACTCTTAACTTTTTAGTCACTCTGACTTTGCAAATCCCATTGTTGAGCTCATAGAAAAGGACACTGCATCAATCGAAACTTCATTCTGTTACCCTTAATGGACCCAAACATTCGATATCAAGCAAGCAATCAAAAGTTTGGGGGAATTTGGACAAAAACTTCAAAAGCAGCGTCTCTCATGTAAAACCCATTTGGAATAATTTGAAGATTTCTTTTTTTGTTCTCTCACCCTATCGCACAGCTTTTAGCTCTATACCCTGGCACACAATCTGCTTATTCTCCCAGTGAGAAGCACACTATTTGGGAAAGTCTCAGTTCCTCGAGATATTGAAATCAGCTGGCATTCTGTGCCTGGAGGATTGCCTCTCAGGATTACTCAACAAAAGCACTGGATGTATAATGAGGCTATTTGGCACAGGCTTTATTGTGGCGCGCCTCATATTCTGTCCTTCAAACCTTCAAAAGTGTAACACATTTACCTGCAACACATGATGAAACACTAATGATGCTAATGATACTGAATATGGGCATATCAGTGTAGTCCCATTATCACAATGTGAATAAAGGATGATAGAGAATGCTGTATTTCTATGAAAGTGCAGATTTAATGGATCATTGAATTTGATATAAGCGTGGCATCAATCATTTCATCCAACTTTTGCCATGAAAGCAGATAAGTTCATTTCACCAAATGTCAAAGTAATCCATTAAAATGTTCCATGCCTGAAGCAGTAAAAATAAATGTGTTAATTAGTTAGCTATATGGCAGCTGATAAGCAGAGCTTTTACCTGGATGATGGACAAAGTGGCAGTTCCTCAAAGAGAGGCCAAAATATCTTGATCGCCCCCTGGTGGCTGGCAGCATTCTTTCAAAAAAACTCCAACAGGGGTCGCCAAAAGAAACTCCGATCCTATCTTTATCAATACAAAATGAGACTTCTCACAGTCCACAAACCAATGTGTGATGTCACAGTCAGTATGTCCACTATTTATATACAGTCTATGGTCAAAGGTCCCTCCATGTCAAATAACTTAGTTTGTTAGTTTCGGTAGCTCTAGGTATGTTTAAGTGTTCATATTCCTGAAAAGTTTGGTTTTTAATTTGTTCTTTTAAACCTTTATTTTTAGATTTACCCAGACTCAACACTTAATTTGAGCAACTCAGCCATGATTATCTTCATATATACAGAAAAAAACACTTCAGCATTACTAGTAAAGTAAAATACATAACAGTACATAAACAGTAATAGAGAGCAAAGTTACATCTACAGTCCACTACTGAAGTAATCTAGTACAGGGCTCTAAATTCTGATAAATATTTTGGTTCTTATTAGAGAACCTCAGACTTTCAAAGTGCAACACATTCATCAACTCTCTTATCCACATATCATGTGATGGTGAACCCTCTGACTTCCACATAATACGTTTTCCTGCAACACAATACCAAATGAAATGGAGTTTCATATTTGTTTGCCATAGGTGACGGAGCAAAGACTAGAGGGTATGTTTCCCAGTCTTCTCTCAGGAGAGACATAAAGAAAATTTAATGGCTTTAATTAGTTATCTAATGATTTAAAATGGGGATGTACTGTCCTTCATACCAACAGCACAAATAAACACATTTCCCCAAATTTTGATCTCTTCCTTAAAGCGCTTCAAATGTGTATAATTCAAATCCTCATTTGGCTCTCATTTCTAATTTCTCTTGGCTAATTGGCTTTTCTTTCTTCGACCCTACATGCAAACTAATAAATCACTTACTGTAGTGCAGGACTCTCCCTGTGCTACAGTACACGGGTAAATGAGGAGAAGCTGACCCGCACGTCTCCTGTGACTGTATCGTTCTCCTGATTAAAGGCGGGAATGCACCTCCTGTATCTAATGTCTTGCACTCTCCCTGTTCATTAAACCATGATTCACTTGAACTGCATTATGTATTCACCCGAGCCAGTGGGAATCTATAGTGTGGGAATGAGATGATATTGATTTCCATCCCTTGCGGCGTATACTTCCTTTTTTTTGTAAAGAAAGGAAATACCTCAGCTCTAGTGTTCATGTCATTCTCTTATCATTTTTGTGGGACTTGTATCTTTTCTTTTTTTTTTTGATTTGGTGTAGGCGTGTTGTCAATGACAGCAGCCTGATATATGAAGAGCACAGTAGCCCTTTCTGTCATCATTCCCTTCTCTCATTCTCTCCTGTGCCGTGCTGCCTTGCTGCCCCCCTCACGTACGGCCATAAATCAGCCATCTAAGAGCTGGGACCCTCTCTGCCAGACCCCTCTAATTGATTACACCACACTGGGTAAGTGTTGCGTGATGAAGAGAGAGCCCAATTCAATTAGGCTGCCGTGGTAGACAGAAATTTGTAGCATACGCCGCCCTGGATAAAAGGATGTCTTCAAGAGCAATGAAAAGGAACTGAGGGCAAGGAAGGAGGGTTTTGGAGGTGAGGGAGGGGTGTCGCTCTGATAAAAAGTAATTGGATTGCTATGATAACATTCTGCACCCTGGGTTGCTGGTGTGAGTTGATAATGGATGTATACATTCAACTGAAGGAGAGTGAGAGAGGGAGGCAGAGTTACAGGAAATGAGGACGTCTCTGGAGGGCCGGCTGAGCTGGAGATCAGTTTGTAATTATTTTAAAATGTGCAGCTCAGAAAAAAAAAATCTTTCTTTAGCCTGAAATATCGCAACAACCACCAGATGGATAGCCACGAAATGTTGTACAAACATAGGTGTAACCACACAGGTAGTTTGTGCTCTAATAGGACCCAGAGGAGCGCTTCCTACCTGTGGCAGGAGATCAACATGCCCTCACACTTAAATGTAACAATCTCAGTGTCAACCCTTTCTCGGGCGAAGAAACAGATTTGGCTTTGGTCCCAGTGCCTCTCTGTGAGTAAAAATCTAAAAGAAAAAGGTCTAAGTCCGATAACACTCCAGGAAGTCTTTTAACATGGAGAAAATGTCACAATTTGATCAGGTTTTAAACACCAAAAATACTCGATAAGGTTCAGAAAAATATAATTGTTTGGGGTTAAAATAAGTGTGTTTGTTATGTAACTTGATATAAGTTCAAATAAGTCAACACTCACTTTTAGTTTCACACGGGACGTAAACTCCGCCTCCTCCATATGCGGACTGTATTGCTTTTTATAATACGTCACCTGACTCTGAGTCTTCTGGCATCACCATGACATTTTTGGGTTTTAGTGAAATTTACAATGATTGTATTGTTATGTACTGACATTTATTTAGTGGAGATATTCATGGTGCCCACACAAGGAATCCTTGAAATTACCTCTAGCGCCACCAGCAATTCAGTTTTTCTTGTCACAGTAAAATATCTAAAAATGTACTAAATTAACTGTCACACAATTTGAAGAAGATACATTGTGATGACTTTGGTGATCCCATTTGTGGTTTGGAGTGAAATATCTAGTCGGCTTTGTCATTATGTTTATGTTAGCATGCTGACCTTAGCGATTAGCTCAAAGCGTTGCTGTGCTTACTGTCAGTTCAGCCTCACAGAGTCAGCAGCTGTCTCCCAGTTCCTTTAACAGATGAGTTAATGATTTAGCACTGATGCCTTTTCTCTGTTTTAAATTGACATTAGTTCCAGTGGAAAAGGCTAATGATCGCTAGCCAGAAATAATTCACAACATTGGACAGTATAATGAGTACTTTTACCATGCCAAATGAAATGCTGGTCATCCAGCAGGATTAAAGACATGTTATTATGTATACTGATGTTAAATTGATATGTTGAAAATGTTTTTTCATTTCAAACATTTATCTTGAATGCAGAGGTTTGTGCAAATGTGCCACCCTCTCTGAGAAAACATATAGTCCTATTTGTTAGACCTCACTGTTCACAGCAGTATGCAATTACATTTAAATACATGCAAATATCATTCTAGTGTACTGCTTCAACCGCAGTTAGAATATTTCTCACACTTTCACAGCAAAAGAGATAAAGAGACTGGACAGAGTGGAGAGAAAGACCCACAGGATGGTAACTGTGATTGCAGATAAGTCAATACTGAATACATGTTTCCATTTCTGTAAAGGCAAAAGCATGATGGATTTTTTCAATTCAGCATCTCAAGGTCTATGTTAATCCTCTTTGGTTAGAGATGAGCTGTGATGTGATTTATGGGACCATACCTGTTTGTATAAGGTCTCTTCTTCTCACTGTTTTTTGGAGGCACTAAAAGATACGAGCTCATCCTGGATCATATCACGGTCCCACTATTTATTCACTGAACATCCAACTTAGACAGAGAGCTAAAGTCTCTTAATCATCTCCACAGGGTCGTGTCTCCTTTATGGCGACTGCCCAAACCATTAAATCTGTTTTCACCATTTCCAGTCTTGAGCTTGGCCACATACCCTCTGGCTATGCGTGTGGTTTACAAAGAAGCTCCTTGTGGTGTGCATCCTGAGCCACTGAGAGTCACAGGGATGTTTGAAGAGAATAGATAGGAACAAAAACTAAATTCTAAATGGTTTTGCAACAGAATATGCTCTCTAAATCCCATCAGCATATAGGATAGGGCTTTTAAAGCATCTTAAGCAATTCTATTCATGGCTTTCTCCAATTCACAGCACACATTTTGAGGTAGAAAAAGAGCCATTTTTTTGCAGTGTTGCCACAGTAACTAACCTCTCAGCAGAGAACTTCATCCACCATCTACACTTGACAATTCAGCCCGTGTTGCCCAGCGCAGCTCGGTGGCAGACGCAGATTCTTTTGATTCATTGCAGCAGAATCCTCCACAAAGAGAGACGCCACCTTTTATCTGCCCACGTGTCAGACAGTCACACAGATGTTTTGGCACACGGCATTAGTGTAGGACAGATGTTCACTCATGTTCTCTGACTCATTACAATCTTCCACGTATTAAATATTTATACCACTAATTTGCATCAGTAGATATGTTTTTGTGGATAAATAATGCCAGCCTGTTTTTTTTATCAGGATAATAAGGCATATTTTTTAATGAATGTATCTGAATAATCCACTCACCATGCATTGTAATTTTTTTTTATCCATCAGATGGTATAGAAGTCTATGAAAAAAATGACCATATTTCTCACTTGTTTTTATTACCTCTGTAAATGTTTTTGTAACGCGTTTATGGTCTCAGTTGTTCAGCTGAAGTCTTTTTTCATACAGTGTGCTGTTCTTTTTGTAAATTATGATCTATTTATGATTGACATTTAAATAGCCGTGAACTTGATTTGGGTGTTGTCCATGTTTTTGTCTTGGACCTTTGACCTTTATGCAGCATGTTTTACAGCCAAATGCTGACCCATATATTAATACATAATGCTGAATCACAGCATGTCTCACTAAATGTCAATTATGGATGCAACTTGCCAGCCAAACTAGAGGGGAGAAGTCACAGAGACCACATCCACTTCTTTTATACGAATAAGCCTTGGACTGATGAGGTGGACTGACAGTCTGACGGATGCTGCCAGCCTCAGCTTAAAAGTCAACCGTGACCCCGAGCACAAAACAGGAAGTGCTTACTTTATTATCCCTTATCTAAAAACTTTATCTTTCCCTAACTTCTTTGATCGCCCATTATTCAAAATTAATTTGGCAAGACAAATTGGTATAAACATTTTATAGGAGTCAGAGATGAGAGTTTGTACATTATTTTGCTTAATTGCCTCATGCTGACACACAACTAGTAACAAATTGCACTGTGTAGAACGTAAAACCCATTTTTAATTACAAATATACTGAGACTCCTTCTTTAAAATGCATAATTTATGTTCCATCCTCTGAATCTTTAGATGCTTACAAATGATTTTTAACACCAGAAACTTGCTCTTCCTTTGAGGTGCTCTTGAATTAATTAGTAATACCAATTTAATGGAACTTTTAAGAGCAATTCATAATAAATTTGTACATAAATATTCATAGAGTTTGTGTTAAAGATGGAAATTCTGTATGTCATGTTTCTAATGTAATCATACTTTAAAACTGCTGATGTAAACCTACATTTTACAGCACATAGAGGACAGAACATACAAGAGTTGAGTTGTTAAACAATGTTACTTCTCGGTTTAACAGACTGATGGATTGATTTTAAAGAAATTCCCGGTTGCGTTCTGGATCCAAACTTCTTTTATCGTCATGCTAACAAGCTCCATCTGTTGACATACTCACTTAACATCACACTAAACATTAGGAATTAATTACTTCCTATGGACTTGACTGACTTTTACAGGAGAACTAACAAGTCACATAAGTCCTCTGAGACAGAGAGTGACTCTGCGCTGCACCTTCTTCCTCAGGTTTACAATAAACATAAATACAGTGATACCTCAGTGCAAGGCTGGACGGATAAATAATGATTTGGTAGGGAGCCATTTGGAAGCAAAACAACGAAGTAGGGAGGGGGATGAGGGTGCCTGAGCGCCGGGCTCCTGCACTGATCAGCGCTGCATGATGCAGACAACAGAGGAGGAGGAGGAGGAGGAGGAGAGGAAGGAGGAGCGAGCGGGGGAACAGGCTGGCTGAGGCTCGCAGCTCTCAGTCTCTCCTCTGTGCTTTGTGAAGCAGCTTCTCTCTGCTTTTCCTCTCTCACCCGCACACACACACCGGCTTTCCTACTCTTTTTCCTGAGCTGCCAAGAGCAAACGCAGCAGCAGAGGGGCTCACTCGCTCCAACTCCTCCTGCACCATGCTGCCCTGGAGAAGGAATAAGTTTGTCCTGGTGGAGGATGAGGCCAAGAGTAAACCCAAGAGCCTGGGGACGGGGCTGACCTACCACTCCATCCTCTCCTCTCTGCTGCGCTCCTGTCCGGACTTGCTGCCTGACTGTCCCTTCGACTGGGTGGGCAACATCTTCCATACCAAACGGCAAAAGGTGGAACTGAACAAAGAGGAGCCTGTTTACAACGTGCGTTACCTGGGGAGTGTGGTCACCATCACGGCGAAGGGAGACGGCTGCACGCAGGAGGCAGTGGCCAAGATCTGGGCGAGGAGCAACTACGGGGACCAGAGTGTCAAGATGAGGTTAACAGTGGGACCGCAAGGGATCCGGATGAGTGCTGACAAATCTGGGAAGAAGAAACCCATCCATCTCTACTCTCTGAACAGAATCACCTACTGCGGCGCTGACCCGTGCCGGCCCAAGATCCTGGCCTGGATCTACAGGCACCAGGTCAAGAACATGGCCGTGGTGCTCAGGTGTCACGCCGTCCTGGTCAGCAAGTCGGAGAAGGCCCAGGCCATCGCCCACAGCCTCTACCAGAACGCCACCTCCTCCTTCAGCGAGTTCAAGCGGCTGAAGCGTCAGAGCGATTTCCGGCACTGCCAGCAGCAGCTGCTGGGCGAGGAAGCGGTGCCCCTGATGCCGCTGAGGAGGCTGCTGAACGGGCAATGCCACTACAGACCACCTGCAGATAACCCCGGGAGCGCCACCCGCCTCTGCTCCATCACAGAGGAGGAGGAGGAGGAGGAGGAAGAGGATGAGGACAGCAAAGACGAGAGGCAGGAGATGAAGGAGCCAGTGGACGTAGAGGAGCAGCAGGAGAAACAGGTTTTAACAACAAACACAGACCCGACTCAGTTATTATCAGAGTTGGACATTGGGGATATTGCCAGACTGGAGCAGTGCCAAATCAACTTTGTCAGTGACAGCAACAACAACACGTTTACATTTATAACCTCTCTGGTGTGACAGTAATGCAGTTTAAAGAATGAGATTCTGCAACACTCCAGTAACACATTCCTGTCTCTGCCCTTCACTGGTACCCCACTCAGGCTCCCTCCTTCCCCGTCCATGTGATGTGAAGTGTTTACCAGAAACTTCTCCCACTACTGGGTGGTGGAGAAAAGGCGGAGGATCGTTCTGTGGGAGTAATTTCTATGCCGGCCAGATGGCTCTGATGCTGGTTTGACTGTAGCAGTTTGAGAAACTGCGTGTTTACAAAGAGGGCTGGTGATGCACAGACTAACGATAGCACAATGACGAACGAGGACAGTGGTTCCAGAAAAAGCGGAGGGTGCTGACGCTGAGATCACCGGGTCACATATTGATCACCGCACCAAGCAGGATGTGTTTATTAGTCCTCTATCTTCTTATTTTTGTGAGTATTATTAATGCAGTGTTTGTCAGCAGGGACATTTTTTCGGATCGACTTGTAATATTTTTTCAGGGAGGTTCTTTGTAAATTTGTGTAATTTTTCTAATAAGACAATCCTCAATTAAACTGCTCACAGACTGACCTTTCAGTGCATACAATCACGAGAAGAAGTTTATTACGGTTTTAGTAATGACCACGGCCGACTAATGAATAAGCCCATATTTTAGGAAGCAAGCCATTGTGTCGACATGTTTATTGCTCTCATTTGTTATGGTCCTTGTCATTTATGCATGACATGTCAGCAGTAACCTTTTCGTGCTGAGCTTTTGTCTTTTTTCCATGTGTCAGATTTGAAATGAACACTGTGATAAATGTGTGGCTGAGGATAAAATACACAATGCAGCAATGTATAATCTATGAAAGGCATTTTTTCCCCATATACCTATTGCAGTGTCACCTACTTTGCCAAAACAACAAAAATAGATCTTAATTTGCCATCACTTTGCTCTTTTTAGAGACATTTTCCTAGTGCAGTTTTTCCACATGAGCCCTTGCAAAAATGCAGATGGACCCTTACAATTGAACACAAACTGTTTTGAATATGACTAATTTCCTGTTCGTAATATCTGTACTACCGTCTAGAGATGCATTGTGATTATTATGAGATGAAGCTATTTATATTTTCCAAATATGATGAATAAAAATTACCCTCACTCGGGTTTCCTTCTTGAATCACAGAGCGAGGGTATTTCTAGATGTTTGCAAAGAGATTATTCAAATGAATCCAATAATTTTTGCATTCCACTAGTGCGCATTTGCATATTCCTAATGTGAAAATATGTCTGACCTACACTTCAAAGAGAAAAAAACAACAACATATTTACACCAGCATAATCTGCTTCATGAGCTATGAAACAGCATGGAAAAGATGATTTTTTTTTGCCACAACTCTAAACTGCCAGTCAGTCCCAGTAGATGTTAATGTGGTTGGATGAATTTCTGCAGGCCTTGTGCTGGCTTCTCAGCCTTTTTACTCTGAGGGGAGCAATTAATCAGCGGATTGAATTGTTCAGGAAATGAACATAAAGCACCTGCCTGTGCAGGACGGCTGTCAGGCTCTGACAGAAGCGAGTGATCCAAAACGGGGACCGGGAAGTTGACTCACCCATCAACCATTTTACTGCAAACATCAGCCATTTTAGTGATGACACAGTCTTTAAACTCTTTTACTGGAATCACACGGACATTTGTAGCCAAAGCAGGTTTGGTGTTTTATAATCATCAGCATCTGTCTTTGAACAATAAGTTAATTTTAATATATTCCGTAATATATTATCACAATATAATATTGCAGTACAATAAATATATTAATACTCTGAAACAACTGAAGCCAAACTGCTCATAAATTCACTTTAATTGACTTACATAACAACTTCAAAAGCTGTTTGATTTGACAGTCCTCATTAAGGATTCTGCTTTTGAAGAGGAATAGGTGCCATGATGATGTATCAGAAAACAGAATCATTTTGAGTTGGGTTACATTACTGAGATGGATTGTTCTTAAGGGATACTTTCAGCTGGAACCTTTAAAGATCAATATTTTTCTTTTCCTGGAATAAGCTACCCCTGAAAAACAACAGGATCTAATGTCAGAGGATAGATAATAAAGGATTGCAGTGTCCTTGCCACAAATCCTCTCATAGCAAGGATAACTGCACATTGTGAATACTAAGTGAAACCATATTTTATTGCTTTATTATATTTTCCCTGCACTTTAATCTCCAGTCAGATCGACAGGCTACTGCTCTGCATGTCTAAAGGCGTACGCACGCACAGGGTACGAGGTGATAAATTCATGCTGTTTGCTCACTGACATTCATGCAGATGCATTGCATCCAACATGCTGCCAGTGCTACGTTAACATGGGGTGGTTAACAGAGGAACCACAGTGCTTTTATGTAAACATACCTCTTGTCAGGCAAGCAGGAGAGAGGGAGCAGATGGCAGCAGCAAGGTGCACGCTGGGCTTTATCACAGCCATCTTCCAGAATAACAAGGACTCAAGTCCAGATCCAAAGCTTGGTGTGTTTTGTCACATCACCAGCCACAGGAGACGCTCTGAAAGAAAACGAGACCCAATCAAAAGTGGCACACACTGGCCTGTCAAGTATCACACATAACTGTGTTGTCCCATTTTACAGCAGGGTGTCTTTAGAGACCTGAGAAGCTGCTTTAGCCTGAACACAGCTGCTCAAAGGCTTCCTCATCCCCGTGCAGCGTCTGTGAAGCAAACACAGGGAGATGAGTGACAACACCACGGGCCGCCTCGTCTCCATCACGACGAGGAGGAGCACGGGAACAAAATGTTGTGGCCGAGAGCGGCTGGCAGCAGGTGGCAGTCTGTTTTGTTCCAGTGATAATTGTACAAAAAAAAAGTGTTGAGCAGCTTCTGTGAGGAGCGACGGAGGAGGGACAGCGTGGATCAATGGGACTCTGCTCAGCACACAGAGACATGAACAGTAACCAGATCCTGTCTGGGTGTTTTGGACTTTATATAGCTGACATTTGATTCCACTTGACATTATTTCTCTCAGAAAAGTCAAATAAAACAACACGTATTGTCTCGATCAAATGGGATCAGATGTCCCTACTGGCAGGACAAACTTTTACGTCTCCTTCCAAAATCTATAAATGATGTGATGTGCATCATGTAACGATGCTTTGGTTGAGGTTTGGTTTAGGGTTTGGGAAAGGTTATGGTTTTGTTAAAATAAGTACCAAATGAAGGTTAAGACATTATGATTCTTGTGCTTCATAGCGAAACCAACTCCTGAACGACTTGTTTGGTTCACTTAGAGATTCCCGGAGCTGTAAATTAAGCTAGCTCTCTTGGGTTTGTACTCGACAAACTTCATCTTCAGCTCAGTGGGTGTGATTCATGCTACAGGGTTAGCCCCAGTCTATCGCTCAGCAGGGGCTCGCATTGGTTCTTTGGTGCGTGCGCTCATGAATGACTCGTTCTTTCACCAAAGGGGTTCGTGTTGAATAAGCAGCTCCCGGGCGAAAACTTTGCTCTCATGCACAACTGCGCGTGCTCCACATAGAAGCAGTATTTTGGAGTTTTGCTGGTTTTAAATGAAGTAAAGTCATTAGAAAAATAAAATAAGGAGTCGCAAATATAACATCACTGTTCTGGGACCTCTGTGCTCATGGTAACAATAATAAACAGTTGTTGGTTGGAAATGGGAGATGAGCAGCCGTGTCATCCATGCAGACTTTGTTGCTATATAATGGATGTACGAGGAGGTCCAATACAAAAGCTCAGGGAAGCAGCTATATACACCTTTGGTGGGGAAGTTAACCAGATCATTATATTCTCATGAAACAAAAACTTTCTCAACACAATACATGTAATATACCTTGAAATGTGACACATTTCCGATGTGACAACTGCTGCTGTACATCACGATTGCTGCATTAAACATAGTGCTAAAATAGTTGGATGGACATTTTTAGGTTAGGCTTCAAAAAAACAGTACCTCCAGATGTAAATTCTAACAAATCATACATGGCGTGTAAAATTTTGTGCTGCCAAAACTTTAGACAAAATTCATGGGATACCTGTAAATAAAGCCGTAAATTAATTTTTCAAACCAGTTCGTCTTTATCAAACAAATCTTTACTTGCGTACAATCAAAGAATACATTTTATAAACTAAACTTTCAGGAAGTTTTCTCATGCAGCGTCTTCTTCACTTCACTGGAATAGACTCACTCCTGCCCCCTGAAAATACCCACTGGTATTACATACAGTTTTACTGGTTGTTTCTTCCCCACAAACAGCCACACAGGGCGACAATGAGTATATTTCACACATATAACAAGCAACACAAAAGGTGAGATTCATCATTTATGTATTTTGGTTTTGCAAAAGAAAAGACATGAATGGATGAAGACTAACTGGTTGGTTTCGCAAATGTCTAGTTAACGTCCCCGTCTCTGTGAAACAGCAGCACACAGCCTCTTCACTGACCTTTTCTACGAGACCTTCTGGGACTTTCTCCCACACACTGGATGAGACAGTCTTGAACGAGGCTATGTAACACCACGGCCCGGCATTACGTATGCCGTTTGGGGCTGAAATCACAATGCTGTCATTCTGCTTGGATGGACAGTTACATTATCTGATCCTCCTATCATTTTACTGTCGACTGAGAAAACTTGAGTTAAACTTACAAGTTCAAATGATCGGGCTATCAAAGCTAACAAGCATCACTTTCCATCTCATACATATCTTATAGCACATTCTGGGGGAAGGAGTTGCACACCTGGCGATTTGCAAATGAGATGCCCTGTGTTTTGCTGCTCAGCAACACTGTCAGATTTACACTGAGGCAGAAAAAGATCTCAACAACAAAAGTGTGTTCTGTAAAATGCACATTCCAGATTTTTTTTTCTTTTAGTTTGACTGAAATACTTTGTATTAAATATTACACAACTTCTCCACATGGTCTTAAAGCGAGTGAGAACTCATTAGACTTAGACGTCAAACAATCTCCTAAGGCCAAAACTGTTCCCGTTGAGTGAAAGAAAAATATTGAGTGCCACTGAGCATAACTATACAGTTAAGTAATTCATGAGGATCAGGGATTAGTAACTGCCATAAAACATTTATGGTTTTATTCCATAAAAGCATAATAAGTAACGCCAAAATTGTCAAGAAGGAAGCCTGAGATGAAAAATCCTGCCTATGGGAAATGTGTGTGCGCATTCTGGCTTCATAATAGTATCCAGAAAAGTGAATTATAGCTCCGTTGTCTCTTTTCTCTCTGGAACATTGCATGTTTTTTTGTAGCAAGGCAAAGCCTGCAAATAAATTTACGGCGGTGAAAGGAATGAATCCTGCAGCCTTGAATAGTGTTTCAGTCAGCTTCACTGCTCATCCATGCATTCCTTTTTCTGCTGCGTTTATAGAAAATGAGCCACAGAAGATATCCCCTGCCCTTTGCACCACTATTCCACCTGTTTAAACGACTCTTTGCAAAATTGGAAAGCGCTTCTTGAAATAAGTCTTGCTAATAATGTTATGAAAATGGGAACATGTAACTTTTATAAAAACCTACAAAGGGAAATGTAATATCCCTGTCTCACACCACCTGATGTCTTTCTACCACAGGCTGCAGAGGGGGAGGATTCCAGGAAGGTTGCACGTATCTTTCGTCCCCTGACGTCACCAGAGAGCCATTAAACAGACTAATTATGGAATCAATAACCTGGGAGCACCCAAGTGTTCTTTTATGGCACCCAATTGGTGACGGTGCTGCCTCTGTCCTTGCAGGGTCTGCTTAAATTGTTTTGTGTTTGTTGTGCGTCAGCCGCTTCACTGGTTGTAATGGTGAGATCTGGTTACACGCTGCATCGACCTTGCACTACATCTGTGATATACGCTGACTGCTGTAATCACACACTGACATCAGCACCACCAGTAAAATAAAGACAGTGAAAGAGTTGTTGAAATTCTTATACAGATTACATTTTGAAGGAACATTCTGATGATATATGCTAATCTGATTTTCCGCCAAGAGTTAAATAAGATCAGTACCTGCAACATGTGCAACAGGTGAATCCAAATGTAGAAGGATTTTCGGTGGCAGCAACAACGAAGGCAACGAAAAAGCCATTTTAAAGGTCTAAAAACAAGGTATGGTCTAAAAGCATGCTGCCAGGTCCATTAATAAGCAAGCAAACATGTCTGGATTAGACAGAGTGATTAAGGGAACGAGGGACAGGTGTTCTGACAGAAGACAATCAGCTGGTGCCTGAAACACAACATTAAACAAAACTTCCAGAAAATTAGCAAAAAAAACCCATTTTATATTGATGACTCTTTATGGTGTACATCCACAAACGAGCCCATCAGTGAAAAGATAATTCTATAGTTTTTTTTTATTGCTTTCCATCAGGTCAAATTTGGAGGAAATCAGAAAACATTCAGGTTCACCAAACTTTCACGCACAAGCATCTCTGGGGTTTATAGAGAAGGTCAGAAAAAGAGAAAATATCCAGTGAGTGGCAGTTCTCTGGGCTTTGAAAATGCCTTGTTGATGCCAGAGAATGTCCAGTCTTAACAACCAAGGTATGCAGAAGAACATCTTATATGAGCTTGTATCCCAAGTGTCAAACCACCAATATGAAACATGAGGCACAAGTGCAATGAGATCAGTGCCAAACTGGAACAAGTCTTTCAAATATTGAAAGGATTTCTCAGTAGCCTTTACTTTCAGCTCTCCTATGGCAATGCAGCACTCTCTAATTAATAACATCCACTGAGTAGCAATAAGGATAATTTACCCTTTAGATGTCCTCTTTGTCTTTGTTTTAAACCACTGCTGCATACGGAGAGAGGCAAAGCATTACCATCATGTCATTTGCCTCCTTGCTGAAGGTGCCATATATTTAGCTCTTACAAAACATCAGGGGGCAACAGGAAAGTAATTGGCTGCAATTATCATCACATTTGCTGCTATTTGTAGCAACAGTGGAGGTGTATTTGTCAAAATACCTGTGAGTCTCTGGGTTCAGTCTGATGAAGCATTGTTAGCTCTTTGATTTCTTCGTAAAAGGCATGACTAACATCGTGATGAAACGGAGGCACTTTGGAGGAAGTTTTGTGAAGCAGAAGAAAACAAGGCTCCATCACAAATAGAAAAATATCCCTATTTACCCCTGGAGCATTTTGTTGGACAGCACAGAAGCAATCAGTCCAGCATCCACTTGCCTCCAAATTTCCTATTACCCGGGGAACGGCGAAACAAGGTACTAGAGAGCAATCACTTAGGCACACACACACACACACAAGTCATAAAGAAACTGGGCCAGGAAACACACACGTGCACGTGTAAAGCTGCGGGCATTATGTTTAGGTAGTCAGTGTTTGAGGGGGAGATACGGCCTTTTTTCTGTCTTTGATGAGCTACACAGAGTGGCAGGTGGATAAAGGGGGCAGTGGAGTGGGTGGACTTGGCCGGCATGTGAGTGGGTTGGCACATGCCACAGAGGAGGCTGTGTGTGGACACGAGCCATGTCCACAGTACCTGAATAAACAAGGATGCACAAAAACAAACAGGCTGGACCTCTGTAGCCTATTAGAGGGGACACGCCAGGGTACGTTTCAAGCCGCGGCAGCTTTATTTTCGACATCACTTCATGCACTGCTGACCATCAGTGTCTGAAAACTGATGGATGATATTGAACTTTTTAAAGAAGTTAACTTTTCTTTTTGTTGTTTGTTTTAATCTCCATTATTAATTTGTTACATTTCAATAAAACAGCATTAACTCAGCCCAGTCGCCAAAAAAAAAAAAATGTTGGTATTGTATGTTTCATCATACCAAAGATACATTTTCGGTGCCCTGTAGTGTTTATATAATGAATCAAGAAGAGGTTGGGGTGGTTGGATGAAGTGTAATTTAACTTCCATATGGAAATATGACGCTCTAGGTCACATACCAAATTGCATCCAGTGTATTCTTTTCTTCAAATCTTAATCCAAACTTTGAGTTTCTGTGGTTTGCAGAAATATGCAATGCCAACAGGTAGGGACATCTGCCTTAAAACCACAAACGTGAACCTCATCATGGAGCTAGAGGAAAAGCCAGGCTGTTACAAAGTCAGTAAGATTCATAAACTGGGCTCCATGAGTGTCTATATTCATTGGAAATCCATCAAAAAGTTGTTGACTGCACTGCTAAAGGCTAAACATGTCATGATTCTGAACTCTTAACACCCAGTTCAATATTATTACATGATTGGATGAGCGTTATCAGTGTTTATCAGCCTCATCGGTATGGGTAAGAAGGGGCCTGTAGGTTTAGATGTAGGAGCTTTGCAAAAAAAAAGGTTGCAGTGGTGGTTAGCTCAATAAATTAACAGTAAGTAACATCGTGAATCATTAAGAGTCACGGACACGTGTGTTTTAATCCAAACCATGTATGCACGTCATCTAACCATGTAGTTTCTTTTTCCCAACCATATAGTTTTGTAATGAAACTGCAGCCAGTCATTTAATGATGTGATAACAGCCTTCTGCACACAGAGTAGGTGGAGCAGACACCTTCTATCCCATATGCATGACACTGATAACTGATAAGGGACATTTATAGACTGATAACATTAAAATTGGTGCTTTTGAGTTACATATTTCCTTTTTCTCTAGAGCCAAATTTAATTAAACCTCTACAAAATAATAATAAAAAATATTAATAAACACTGACGCATGAGATAATTTAGGAATTTTCTGTTTTTCACGTGTTATTTCATCAGTCCCTATCCGGAGGTATTGCGTTCCACTTGGATTACCCCATTTGGCGATTTACATGCATGACAAATCCCTCTTGCTTTCTCAGACAGTGCCCGCGTTCATTTGGGATCAGCGGGAAGTCATTATAAAACCTGCCAATCTCCACAGGGTACAACCTTGAAGCTGAGGTTAAAGGGGGGCGTCACTAGCCGAGGCGTGCTTTAATAAAGGATAAGATAGATTAAAGATGCAACACGTTATATCACATGAACCTTCATGTCAGGCCGAAAAAGACATTCAATAGCTTTGTTAATTTTTAATAGCGGTGCATGACACATAACTGCTCGAACATTGAAGCGTCTATAAATTTATCGTGTCTGCATTTAGCAGCTCTCCCAGCACGTGCACTCATTTATTCACAGCCAAGTTTTCTTCATCGTTTCAGTCGAGGTGAGTGTCCTTGTATCCATTTTATCAGTTATCTCACCACCATTGCATGACACGCCAACTCTGAAAATGTTGACAAGAGCTGGAGGGGAATATT
>CAFUXE010000827.1:1324-28373 GCA_903364295.1 Serranus cabrilla | reverse complement strand
ACACACACACTGTAATGCTAATTAATTTAAAAACTCATTATGTGTTGTGTCTGAGTTAGGAAAACAGACAGCCATCGCCACAGATCACTCAAACAACGTTCCCTGAATATCTTCCTGCCTCCTGTTCACGCTGTGCTTGATTTCTTTTCATCAACAGTCTTCATTACCTTTCACAGGTAGAGACTGCTGTTGGCTCCAGCTGTTGGCTTGAAAAGTAACTTAAAGTTTAAGCAGTATCCAAATTCTCCTCACTTTTTGTGGGAAAATCTAAACTACTGTGCGATGATATTGCTGCGTATTTGTTGAGCATACTCTCCTCACAAAACTGTTTTTGGTCTTGTTTGTGTCTAACTGTGTTCAGACAGAATGTTGCATACAAACTTAATGGAAAGAGTCGATTAGAAGTGAATTGGCCCAAGGCGGTTCGTATTGCTGTGAAGAAGCATTTTCTTGCTAGTTCAAAATACTTCAATTTTTTCAAATGTTCACATGTCCCGAGGCTTCATGGATCTATAAATGTGCAAAGACGAGAGGAAGAAAGGGAGACAGAAGGGAAATAATTGAACTGAAGAACTGGAGTGTGTGTTCAGTCACAGTCTGAGCTGTCAGAGAAACACACACACAAAAGCACATTCACTAACATCTGTATATTAAATGCTCAAACCGTCCAGTGGTCACTTTATGTCCAGACACAACTTGAGATTCAATGCTGCCCTGAAATGGAGCTGCCTCCTCAACAGTTCCTTCTGTTAGCAAACAACAGAGAATTGTCTCAAAGTTGCTGGATACAAAAATGCACCACCAACAGGGTAAAGAACCCATAAAGAAGTTTTAAAATCCGACAAGCCTAAAAAAACGAACTTTTAAGAGGACAAAAATTGATACAGACTTGAGACATCAGTGGCTACAATTGCGAAAACTTGCGATCCTTAAAACTGTATGTACGTTAACTACGTCCACCACTGCCTTTGCCTGTGTAGCTGTTGGACATGAATTATTGCAAACTATCTTTTACATGCAGAAAACAAAGTAAATATATGAATAAGTTAAACAAACGTTTTTTTTTTTTTTGGTACTTACCAGGGTGATTCAATAAGTGCACATCAAAACAAACACAGAGTATATGCTAATATCTTTGCAAATAATGTTTTCACTGTAACTTCCTCTTTGAAAGTCTACAGCATGTTAAAAGTTAGACAGCATTAATTTTTCAGAGAGTGAAAAAAGCTGTAATCCCTGCTGAAGTGCAATTCCTGATATGTATGAATGTATAACTGGAGCTGCCATTTTATGAGAAGACCGCCAAAGTGGAGCCTCCGAATGACCTCGGCGAAGACGTTTCATCTTATTCACAGGTAAAGTAGGAAGCATCCAAACAACAACTCGACATGCCAGGCTGGAGGTTTGCTTTGAAAAAAAATAAGGGGAATAAAAATGTCTTCTTGACAACTCAGAGCTGCTCTTCACATTTCAAACACTATTACAGTGGGGGGGAAATGAATATCTTGGTGATGTAGCTCCGTGTGAAAATACTTCAATTCCACTATAATTTACAGCAAGGTCCTTTTTGAGGTCCCTCTGTGAGTGCAAAGGATGCTGTACTGACACACGTTATTTTTCCCTGGATTTTTTTTTGTGTGCAATTTTCTGATGGTAAATATCCCGTCAATGTGGCTTTTACACAAAATGCCAATTGATAAATTGATTTAAAAGTATATATGTGTGCAATACCAAATTGTGTGTTTTCCTTTTTCATATTTCTTAATTTTACTTTGCACTTCTGAGTTTTTCTGAGCTTGGTCATTATTGTAAATGGCTGCAGCTTGTTCATTTGAGCAAACATTCATTTTCATATCTCATTTAAATCACATTTCTGTTTAATTCAAAGCCCACACAGTTCTCCCCAGATGTCAGAGTCTGTCCTCGGGCTATGCTTTCACTCCAGCAGACTGGTTCTGCCCTTTGATCTGCGAGTGCTAAGCTACTGTATGTGCACGCTGTCATATGGCTCAGCCCCGCTCTACAGCACTGTGTAAACTCTGTATGACATAACAGCAATATAACAAATCGATGAAGGGGATTTCATGGTGATTGATCACAGCTAATCAAATCACAAGGAACAGCGAGGTCACCTAAGAGGCATTAGTTACAGTAGCTCATGTGGAGTGTATGAATGTCTGTATTATGTACAAGACATACAGTAACTCCAGCTGAACATGTCTCATAGATATAAAATGGATTATTAATGAGTATTTTGTAAATCAATATGCAAACAATAATTGCATTTAAGTTAGAACATGTATTATTTAAAGTGATAATTGATTTAATATAACTGAACTTATTTAATTTCTTTTAAGAAGCTGGTCTATTGGAAAGATGCTTCCTAGGCTGTTGGGGATTTTTTAAATTTCTTTCTTATTATTTCCAATTGGCTGTTTTGTCTCCATTTTAATTGATAGTTGGATTATTGGTCATTTGGGATGTAGGTAAACACTAGAGACTAGCCAATAAGGCTTAGTGAATTAAGAATGGTATAGTGGGAAAAGTGTTTTAATTACGATTACAGCAAACACACAAATAAACTTGCTGAAAACGGAATTTTTGCAATTTATTGTGTTAAACCTGCAATAATAATAAACATTTTTTGGCAACTTTGGGGCAGCAGAAGAAGCTGCGAACACAACAGAGCAATTAGCAAAGAAGTGTCTGTTGACATTAAGCAGCAGCCTTCCGGTCTGTCATGTTATGCCATTAAATGCCTTTTCCCCATAGTCATGTGTTGCAAAGAAGACGTCAGTAAATCTTTATTGGCTTCATGCAACACTGAGCAACTTTAACAGGAATGACAGGCAGCCTGCCTGCAATGCTGCGTCCGTGTCTGGCAGATTTGGTGCAACATTAGCATTCATTTAGAGTTGTGTTTCTGTAAATCTAATGAGTGCAGGTCCATCCTCTCTCTCTCGATTTTCTATTTGGTCCCTACCAACTCCTGAGAGAAATATTGCCCTCTTTATCCATCTTGTACAGCAGCTGGGTCATCAGGATATCACAAGATAAAATGAGAATCATCCCAACACAAGATGATAAAAAATTCTTGTCAAGTTATCCCCTCCTGTGAGGGGCTACTGGCGATTGGTAATGTAGACAGTGATGGACAGATGGTTCATCCAATCATCTGCCAAGCAGTTTCTTTTTAAGTGTATGCTGTCTTTAAACAGTTTCCAATCACAGTTTCTCAGATGGTTTTGTGTAACAAACCATCTGGCTGCCTCAGGTAAGATAATTAGGCTCAGAAATCAGATGAATATAATGGCATATTCTTGGCAAATCATTTTAGCCAAAAAAGGATTTCAATAATCATACTACATCTAACATATCACAGCTACCCGTGTCTTCATTTTTACATCTCTCAGTTGGATATACTCCTTGTTGCCCGGCTTCCCAGCAGATACATAAATGCCATCTGTAGATATGAGGCAAGCAGGAAACACTGTAGGCCAAGCAGATTTGTGAGGAAGTTTTACATGGCCAAGGATCATCTCCATTTAGCCATGAACCAGGCTCTGCTCTGCAGGAGCCTTTTAGCTTCCCAGGGACTCTTCAGGCCGAGACAGCTGCTCTGTGCTCAGCAGCCAAGGAGCTGTGACCCTGAGCACCAGAACAGATCTCACCACCTCACAGCCTGTACCAGACTGTACCAGACAGACAGATCATTATCTGAACACAGAAGAACACGGTGTCATTTAATGGGGTTAGTATTATTTTAAAAGAAGAAATATATACGTCTTACTAATTACTCACCAATGCAGTCATGCCAGCAGCTCTTTGAGGCTGTACTTACAGTATGCACAGTGGTGCTTTGAGATAATGCTGATATCAGCATGCTACCATACTCCCAATGATAATAATCTGATATTTAGCAGGTGTAAGGGCTGGGTGAAACTCACAGACTGTGTAAAACATGGACGTCAGATGATTGTTACTCAACCTGTAAGAAGCGTCATTGGAAACTTTGTAAAAGGGAAGACTTCAAGGGTTGCAGAAGCCATTCAATAGAAGAGAGGAAACATTTTTTCCATGAAGAAAAGCCTTCAATGCTGTTCTTTTATCTTCTTTTAATGAATAAAGACTTTCCAGGTCTGACATAACTGATGCTGCAACATCTACACTTGGTCGAACAGCAGCTTGTTTGATTTAAAGCCTGACAAGATGGATTTGTGTGATCCAATGTGATCCAGCAATGCTTGCGTGATGTTGTTGAAATGTGAGAATCAGATTGCCGTGAGCTGCCAGAGGTGAAGCGTGGGTGGAGTGGCACCCTCCTGTCACTCAAAGCAGCCACATCCCTATTTATGCAGAAAATAAACTCTAATATAATTAAAACAGGTGATTTTTTATTTTTATTAAAATTTGCCCCCTGTGCAATCATTACAAATTAGGAAATTGGCTGACCAAATAAAAGCCAGTCAGCCAAGTTGCTGCTTGATCCTTGGGCATCAGTTTTAACACCATAAGGCAAATATTGAAATCTTGTCTCATTCTAAATATGTAGAAAATAGGGTCAAATGGGTCAATTATGTTAAACCCAGATTTTTATGTGGACAGCTTTTTAAAAAAAGGTTGTGGAAACTTGTAATGAGGAAAGAGCCCAATGACATCAATTTGAAACTGAAGAGTTGTCGCAGAAAAAAAAAGCCCCGTAGTAACATCTGTTCATGACGTATTCAATGGCAGATCTGCCTGGAGGAAAATCTGAGGTGGTGCCCAAATCCCAGCACAACCTCTTTCCACTGATAACAAGTATGGAAGTCAATCAAAACCACAGAGTGAGTGAAAACGCTCATATTAAAATGTAATCTCTATGTATACAAAAAGAAAACAACAACCCCAGTAATTGTTAGGAACAACAAATCTGACTGAGAAAGATAGGCTGAGACGTTGTTGTCTCCGCTGTGGTGCTGCTGTATTTTTCTGGCAGTTTATTGCTTTCTTGGAGTCTCTCAATGATGCATACCGAAGACAATTACCTCCAACCAAGCTATGGAGAGAGTGAAAAGTAGGATGTGCTGCTAACAAGGCATTTAGCAGCAGAAAATGAATGCTGCACTGCACACAGCAAGCCACCTCAAGTCTTCATTACTCATTCATGTACACTATTTGCAGAAAAATGGAGGAAATCGCACAGTATGGCACATCCTCCTTAATGACCTGAGAAAAGCAACTGATATAGGCCAGTATGGACAAGTGTGAGCCATTCCCATGACATAGATACATACATTAGCATGTATACATTTTGCTTATGATCCTGGAAACATGCTCAATATTTTCTTAAGTCTTATTTGAATGTAAAAATGCTTTAAAAACCAAAGTGCCAAAGCCTCCATCTGTGAAATCATCAAGAGACCAAACTTGGAACTGTTCCACTAATAATTAATGGAGAGGAGGATTTTTGGGGACTTTAGCTGAGTGTCTTGCATCCAAATTAAATTTTATTTTTTACTGAAGTGCCAGAGGCTTTGAACTCAGGGAAAAACATTGTTATCTGCACCAGATTTTCATTCAGTGTCAGTGAAGCAGCTGTAGGATTTGAGTTTCTGTTATACCACCAGAACAGGCCGGGCTCCCTCGTCTCTTGCTTGAAAGAACAAAAAAAACATAAATCCCTACCAGGATACTCAGGAAAAGTCCACAATCCACACAACAAAAAATAAGAAATAACATGCTCTCCCCTGGATTATACTGTATGTTATAGCTGGATTTAATTGTGAATTAATCTGTCATGAACATTTACTCTCAATTTGCTTTTGTCCCTGCTAACAAAAACATTAAAGCTTACTCATCAGACAGGCGACATGGCTCTGAGCCTCCACACCATATGCTGAGCTCTCTGAGCATATGCTGTGAAATTTTTGGGTTTCCTGTAGTTATTGCTTGTGAGATTAGTTTCTAATCTGAGTTAGAGGTTGGGCTGTTCCCACAAGGAAGCGGCAATGAAGGCAGTCCTTCCTTGAACTTAACTGCCTTTAAAATATGTAAAGAGAAGCCAGAGGGAGCCGCACATGTCAAATCAAGAAACTACCTCAACTTTTCCATTAGTCCCAACACTAATGTTGGTTGAGGAAGTAGACATAGGAACACAGAGAGCGACAAAACACTGGAATACTGTTCATAAAACTGATATTTTAAACAAACTGCTCAACATACTAAACAAGAGACTACTTTTTTATTCGCCCCATTATGTCTCTGTGGGTGAAAAATCACTCCCAAAGATGAGGATCTTGAAGTCAAAAAGTGTTTCTTTATTCAAACAGTGCACAAAATCTCACGCAACCCAAAGAGTTTGTGGGAGAGGAGCTCCCAGAACAGAGAAATGCAACAGTGTTTAATCATGGTAGAGGAGACAGATAAGTTATCAGTTACTCCTACAACAAGAGAAAGACTTATTAAAATCATTGGCCTTGACTCATGTGCAGCTAAGTATGTGGCAGCATTTATACCTCTAGTGATCTTCAGACTTCAAAATCACACTTTGAACAAACAAAGGGTATCACTATTTCCACAGTGTTGTACAGCGGTGTTGAGGTTACTGAGAAGAGAATGAAATAAATCAGTATTATTCCATCAGTCTCCAATCCTGATTATACTGACTTGAATCTGTGCAAAGTTTGTAACTAGAGAGGTGTTTTAACATTCCTCTACTGAGAACTTTATTAAAATCTGAGATTCAAACATACACAAGGTAGCTAGATAAGGTCACAATTAAAAAAAAAAAAGCTAATCAAAAGAAGAAAAAAAACCCCAGAAGCCTCCAGCTCAGAGTGGACTTGTTAGTGCAGCGAGTGAAAACACACTGTTACATCGTAGTATGTGGCACTAACAATGTTAGTGAATGGTTTTTTAAAAGGTGTCTTTAGGAGACTAGTGAACCTGAAAAATTCAGATATGACAAAATTTTAAAACACACCAGAAGATGTGATGTGCTGCTTTGGTGGAGATGTGAGAAATTAATTAACTGTCTGGGTAATGAACATGACATGCAGTTAATATTATTTTATTTGATTAGTAATACTCTACCCTTGTCGGCTATTGTAATCAGTGGATTAGCCCGATGTGTGCTTGTCCTGGAAAGCTATTAGTTGGTATGGAGGCTCGGTGTCAGCCCACTCCAGAATAAATTGGATCCGAAGGATTTACGGCATACCTGATTGCAGCGACTTGGGGGTAATGAGAACCCTTTAAAATGAGATTGCCTTTGGGTGGTGGCATCGCCAGAGGGCCCTAACCTCTGGCCCCATCCCCCCCGCACGGCTCTAACAACACTGCAGACATTTTCAGTCGCTGCCTCCTGCTGCCACTCTTCAACTGGAATAAGCACACCTGCCTGTCAGGGCCACCCAGAGAGTTAGACCCAGACCTGACTTCCATTCAGCAGGACTGCTGTAAATTCGGCAGCAGTCATATCAGCGCCTGGCAGCGGCTGTGGCTCAGCTAATCTCCTGAAGCTTTAAACAATGTGGTTGTCAGAGGCAGGGCCCGCCAAGCCCCTCAGCTAAGCCGAGTTTCAGAGTGGCACATGATCCCCAGAAACACTCGTCTCTCTGCTCTGCTGTTCTGCAGCCAGATGTGGAGTGCAGAAATGTGCATCTGAGTGCTTGAAGCAAGTCAACTGCAGCAAAAAACCCTCGTTCCTTCATCTTTCGCCACGCTAGCTGTGTGGCCTGAGGGATGGTCTGTGAGTCAGTCCACCACTTTAATCCGCACTGGAATATCTAAACAACTGTTGGATGGATTGCAATGAACATTTGTGCAGATGTTCATGGTTTCAGAGGATGATTCCTAATGACTTTGGTGATCTCCTGATATTTAATCTAGCACCACCATATTTCCATTAAAATGGAGTGAATTGTCATGACATTTAAAACAGTTATTCATGTTCCCCAGAGGGTGAATCCTGAATAATTTAAAGTGACCCAATGACTTTTAATCTTGTACTACTACCATGTCAAAGTTCTCACTTATCTAGTGAAATATCCAAACAGCTGGTAGAAAGATTGGCCAACACTTTGTGCAGATATTCATGGTTCCAAGATTATGTATCCTAATAATTTTTCCTTTTCTTTGGAGAGCCTGCTGGTGCCTCCAAAGAAAAGGAAAAATTATTAGGATACATAATCTTGGAATTTTGGTTTTGAGTGAAATATCTCAATAACTATTGGATGGATTCCCATTAAATTAAGTTCATGCCCCACTGGCGATGAACTGTAATAAATTTGGTGATAGCTAAACTTTTAATTGAGTTCCCTCAGTGGGTCAAAATTTCAATTTGTCACTATTTTGGTTTGTGATGAAATACCTGCAAAACATATGCCCTTCAGCAATCTTATGTTAATTAGCATGCTAACACTCAACTTAGATGGTGAATATGGAAAACCGGCATCAATATGTTAGCATGGTCACTGAGCTTGTTAGCGTTTAGCTCAAAGCCCCGTTGAGTATAACTACAGCCTCAGTGGGCCTGTAGACTGTTGTTTTTAAAATGTATGCACATGTTTATGAGACCATATTGTAAGTCATGTGTTTGTCCTCCTTGAATTTGAAGCATATGTTTTTATTTCCTCCTTCTTCCTTTATTTTGCATTAACACAGTGAAGGACATTGGGGAGGCAGGCTGCAGATGAGATACCAAAGCCGTTAGATAAATCACAGGGGCAGGATCAGTGGAGAGGAAGGGTGCGGTGTAAATTTCCCAGTGTGTGAAAGCATTGCCTCCCACACTTGACACAGTTAATCAGGAAGCTCTCACTGACGTCCATAAATAGCCCCACATTAGTCAGCTTGCACCGCCTCAGCATTCTGCGTGAAACGCGTGGATGACACTACAGTGACTCCATAACAACATGTAGGAGTGATAATGTCCACACACTGAGGCCGTGCACGGGGTGAAGTCTATTCCACTGAAGCCTTTTGGACTTGCTATTTGTAAATGCTGTTGTAGAGCGCGGCCTCACATCCTCACCCTCCAAAGGAAATGAAAACTGGCTGATGGGATGAAAGTTAGACTCTGGCTGAATAGTCCTCGGGGAGACTGAAGAGGGAGAATATTTGAACTGATTTAGATGGTGACAGAGCTTTTATTGAACAATAGCTGACTTTGACTCACAGCGAGGTGCAGACTAATGTGAGTTATCTCGTCCTCATCACATTATTATCTGTATCTGTATCTGTTTAAGCAACAATTTATAGTTCTGCAGTTCAAACAGGTGGTGTGTTGGGGTTAAGGAGGAAGCAATGGGGCCTAACCTGAGCTGTTTGGTCTGCTTGAAACAAACTTTGGGGCATGTTGTCAGATAGTTTTTTTCTTGCTGGTGTCAATTCTCAAACCAACTCAGTGCAACTAAGTTCAGTTTGCTGCAGGTGAGAACACAGTCCAAACCAAAAGCAAAACTCAGTGGGTTGAATTTGGGTGGACAAGGGAGTTGGAGGCTTGAAAAATGTCTTGTGGAAGAGGTCTAATGATGAATTAAGGGTCCTTATCAAAATATGGTCAGAAGATCAAATGACATGTTGCTTGTGGCTACAATCAAAAACAATGAAGTCTTTAGATTATTTAGGAACAGAATGGTGGCTAATAGGTTCAATCGCACAGCAGATGCAAATGCTACATAAAAGTGAAAAAAAAAACGTTTGTGACTTTCTTCGTAAAAGTTGCAGCTCTTTCCTCTTACATATTCTGTCCAACAAAAGAGTGACATTTGTTTCAGTGTGGAGAAAAAAAAATCTAATGCAAAATGCAACAGCTGAATCACACAGAGTCCACTAGACTTTATATGTGAAAGCAACAACTACTTACCAAATACAGCCACCCAATGAGGATTTCCGTCCATTTAAGAAATTGACACATTGTACTCAGATAATACTCTACTGTTTAAATTTACATTATCCATAGATTTACAGGATTTACCGCATGATGTACTGGAGAGGAGTTACGCTCTAACTTAAATAGACCAGTGTTTATATTCACACATATTTGTGTTGTGTAATCACAACAGTCATCTTTTAAACTGCAGCAGCATCATTTTGCTGGAGCAACACCTTTGTATTTCACTGTTATGCGCTGTATCACTGTTATCGATTTCAGAATTACATAATCTGTCTTGAGCAACAACATAATGCCAGTCATTTTCCTCTGGGTATTAATATGATTCACATCTTGGTGCTGCGGTACAGTAATCACCTGAGGGAGGATGGACGGTGGCTGTGTAAATGTCAATTAAATATTGCCTGTCAGAGCCGAGACTGAAAATTCTCCTCACAGAGGAGTCCTCACGGGGCAGTCTGGACTGGAAAATAATAAGTAAGCAAAGCTCTAATTGTTTCATACACAGGCAGGTTTTATGAACCCTTCCTACCTCAGAGTGGCTCAAACCCCAAAGCGTGCTGTTCATTAAAAATCTGCCTCTACAAAATGCTTCTTAAACCTCCATCTAAGCTGTGATCAGACCCACAGCTTCAGTCCAGGCAGGCGAGCGATGTTTCTCATCCACCCAGAGAGCAGCAAAAGCTTTGAATAATATATGGCAGCGTGTTTCTTGAGTTCATATATTATAATAAAGCTTTGTACACTTCACCACTTTAAGAATTACATGCAGCCTCTGCAGGACTTTAACGTCCTGAAAACCTACTCTCTCAATCGACTTTTGTTGTGAGCAATAGGATGCTACATGACCTCATTTTCTGCCATTGGCATTTTTTGTTATTTCGATTTAAAGATTCCTGTATGTCTGTGCTCCTTTAACACTTTAAATGCCTAGTCTGAATGTTCTAATGTCCACATTCATGGCTGTTTTAATTTTCAAAAGTGTTCAGATTTTAACGGAGATTTTAAATGATCCTAAAAAGCCTTAATAAGATTTTAATGTATAATGTGTAATATGCATGTGAAGGTTGCATGATGAGCTCATCTCTTACCTGCAGAGTTAAACAGCCTGTAGACTAAAACACTGCAGATATGTAAGGTGATAACAATAGCTGCCAAAATGCACATCAAGCTAGCTGTAAAGATTAAGATTAAGATATTGCCTTATTAATCCCACAACAGGGGAAATTCAACCTTTGCACAACAGTAGATACACACCATGCCAGGAGCAGTACATTACTGCACCCGGTGTGGAGCAAGGAGGGGGTTCAGTAACCTCCGGTTACAAGCCCGATTTTCTAACATCTAGGCCGTGGACTGCCCAAAAAAAGTCAAAGTGTTTGAAGGTTTTTTTTACTACAAACCTCATTGGGCTTCGAACCCATATCTTTACATTGCTGGTCCTTGTCCACTGGACCATCTCTGGCACAATCAAATGGTCTAATTCTTCTCTATGTGAGACTCAGTTCAACCTACAGGATCCTAATAGCTCAGCTGGTAAAGGAGCTTTAAAGTCTGATGGTTATGGGTTCATTTGGGTTTTATTTCTGTTTCATATGTGTCTCTTACTGTGAGAGCCGGTCTTGAATGAGTGAAACAAACTGAACCAGGATCTGTTTGTTTCATAAAGACAGTGACACATGTTTGGTTCTTCCTCTAGGAAAAAGACTAAACTTTTTTTTGATCCGCTTTCCTTATTTGTGAAGTGACTCATATCTCTGGTGATACATCAGAGCAGCAGTGAGAGGCAGAAAACACAACAGAAGCATGTAATACTACCGGATAGCAAAAGAGATTTATAGTCTGAAGGTTGTGGGTTTAAATCCCACCTGGATTGTTTATGCTCTCCTTCCATTGATTGTCAGTGGGTTGTTTTTCAAAAGGGCCCTTTGTGTGTAAATGTTACATTTTTAGGATTTAAAAAAAGGAGAAAACCTATTAAAACCCTTTAATATACTGTTATCCATTTACTTATACATTAATAAACCTGAAACCTGCAGAGAACAACCCCCTGAATTTCCACCTGAAATGATAAATTGAGGTCGTTTTACTGTGCAAATTAGAGTTTATCTTTATGAGCACAGCGAGGCTGCACCCTTGTATCTCTACTTGACACTTAGTGCCCAAATTTGACTTTTCTTATAGGATTTTGTAAATATCTCACATATTCATTGTAAAATTCAATTAACAGGGGGCTGAACGTGTATCATATTGTTCGCTTCCCTATTATCATGACTGTGTGACTCATGCCTATTAAAAAGACTGAAGTCTTTCATTATTCTTTTTATTTCAAGGGGGAAATGTTTCATCGTTGCTGCGTTGAACAGTCCAACTCGTGATGAAAGACTCTCTGAAATTGAAAGAATGAAGTGAGGTAACTCAGTACATGTCCCCGCGGAAAACTCAGCTGACTTGGCTTCTTTATTAAATTTCAACCAAATATTTATATGTGTGAATCTCAGATCTCTGCAGAGCGGTTCTCCCCGATGGAGGAGCGAATAATAAAAGAGTTGAATAGCATTTGGGGATAAGCTTCATCTCCTTCTCTATTTTGACTGAATTGGGTCTAAATCTCACTGATGGTATGAAGGAAACAATAATAGCACTTATCTGCAGAATAATTTCAGCGGTGGAAAGGACAGGAACAGACAGACAAAACAAGAGCAGATTTGGAAAGGGGCTTTAACAGCCACAGTGTTACATAAAAAGGAAATGGGTTGGGAAAAGCGGAATCAGTAGTGGGAATCTCTCCTCAGAGCGTGCATACAGAATAATCAAAAAGAAGATTCCCAGAGCGGAATTATGAATTCATGAACCTCATGGTTGTTTTGACGAAACAGAACTAACTAAAATATTCTGCAGACCATTCGCAGCACATTCACAGATAATAACGGCAGCATTGCAAGAACCCAGCCAGCGCAGAGCAGACCATTAATTGCATTAAATATTCAAATGTAGTCGCATCAGTTTTCTCCAGCCAAACCACGACAGCACGTACTTCTTTTCTGGGTGTTGCATGGTGTGATAAACCTTGTGCAGCCACACGTATTCTGTCAGTCTCACAGAGGATGAATAGACATCTTGTTATACTGAAACGATTTAAAGAATTGCTTTGTATTCTGCATCCTCTGTGGATGTGCCCTGAATGTGACATTACACCCTTGAAGTTGGTTTGAGAAAGCGCTCCTCTTTCTTTTGTGCTTGCACTGCAAACTGTTGAAATGCTCTGCCTCAGTGGGAAGAAGAAAGAGCAAATTTACATTTCAATTTAGCAGCTGGTAATTAAGCTACACAGCAAAGCTCCTCTGTAAAGTCTGACTCAAGTTAATTGTAGATTAAAAATAAAATCGCTCACATTAGTGGACCCCAAAACTCCCCTCATTTGATTCCTTGCAAGCTAACAGAGGGGTGGGGTGGGTGATCAAATATTAATGCCAGCAGTGATTTTGTGCTCAGAAGCCATCATCCTGCTTGTGCTGTTTTTGTTTTGACAGTTCAGTGAGCTGCGACCCTGAATTCAAGAATCAGCTGCGTGATGAGAGCAACTTTGAGGAATCATGTAGATCCAATCATTTCTCTTGAGGAACACTGCACGTCATGCTGGTTGATGAGAGTTTATGTATTTATATGACTCGTAATGGGGTAAGTGATGGCTTATCAAGATCATTCTCTTAATTTTGGTCCTCTAAACGCAGCGTGACATGCAGCGGGGTGAAAAAAAGAGTTGTCTAGCATGTAGGGCAGCCGACGTGGCACTTCATCACATTATCATGTATTTTCTACCACAGGGGCACCAGAGAGGGCACTTCTGCTGCATTTTTATCAAACATGTCAAGTGATAACAAAAGCTAGTTAACTGTCTGGCTGAGCCTACGTTGCCGGCTGGTGTACTTCCCTTCCAGGACAGATTTACACAAAGAACCAGAGAGAGAAAGAAAATCAGACTGAAGCTGCAGAATCTTCATCAACCTACACGGAAACAACTTTTACAGACTTCACACTTCATACCAAGTCTCACACAGAAACTTTGCTGGTGTGAAAATGTTTCTCTGCAAGTTGATGGAAATGTGGTTTCCGGAGCTTCAGTCTTCATTTGGAGTGTTTTGTAAGTTGGATATGCTGGACAGGAATATGTAACAAAATACTTGAAGAGTTTGTACTTGAAATACTTCAGTATTGTGTGTCAGGTTGTTCTAGTCATGTAACAAAAATCACTCATCATTATGGTATGAATATATGTGAATATATAGTCCAATCCCAGTCCCATGCAGAAAAATGTTGCCTATTTGTTTTCAATGAGAAAAGGTAAAAATGCTCACAAATCCCTTCAGAATATCACATCAAGATTTCAAAACCTTGGGGAACACTTCAGAGAAATATATGTTGTTATTTCTTTTCAAAAATGTATGAATTTTTAAAATTGGTTTGGAAAAACTTATTTTCTTGAAGCTTCTGAGAATCCCCCTTATGGTCAATATAAAACATCAGTCTCTAGTTTTTGGGTTATCCTAGAAATGACAACAGTTTTAAAAATGCTCTCACTGCAATGAAATCACTGCTATGGGAACTGACACCATCACACATGAATACATTTAGACTTGTTGAATCCACAAGAGTCCCAGATTTCCAGTGATATCCAAGTTATGCAATTCCAAGACTGTTTATGGACCCCAGATTGCAGAAATATCCGAATTCAATAGGCAAACATAACATATTTTACTGCAGGAGAAAACTGCCTTAAAAGCATGATATTAGCATAAGGTGGACATATCTGTCAAGAGGAGACTTGTGGATACACATAGAATCCAATTTCATTGAGATATATTGAGGTCAGAGTTCGAGCGACCATTTATGGATTATCTCGACTTTAAGAGATGAAAACATCTTAAAGTGTCTCAGAGTGCAATAGGCCGTCTTGCAGTGTTTCAGTGCCTGATAAGCCTTCAGACTCAGACATCTACCTCTCAAATTGGCTTTCCTGGACTCTGTTTCATAGTCTCCCCGGCACTTGATGCAACACATGCCCAAAACACCCGGACTCTTGCCTTACACACAGAGCTGTTTGAGTCTTATCCTTTCTTTCCAGGTTTACACTGTCACATGCATCATGGCGAGCATTAAACACACACTAATATTAACTCTATATGATATAGATAGTTTAATAACACAATAGTGTAAAAAAGGTGCTTGCACTCTTTCACTTTCATGATATAGAAGCCTAAATGGAGCCCTGATTCTGTTGTTAAATGACCCTCTGTGGAGTTCCACCAATTGTCCAGTTTCACAGGATAGACTTCCTATTAAAAAGCAGCAGCTGGAAAATGAGCAATCTGATTGAGGGAGCCCAAGTGAGACATTAATGTGGAGGCTGGGGAAGAGAAATGGCTTGCAATTTACTTCTCCCACCTAAGACATGCACACATGCACATATACGAGCGAGCACGCCCCGCACTCTCTGTGCACAGGGCCGTAACTGGTGTTTCAATCTGCAGCAGGTGAACCATAGAGACGGCACATAAATACAACAACAACAACAACTATCAAACAGATATTGAGCATCCAGAGGGGGCGAGAACAAGCTACTTCACAAACTTTCTGACATGTTTTTTTTATTGATTAACTGTGTTTATTGTCGTAATTTGTACCTTTTTTAGGTTGCCTTCTTGGTCAGGTCTCTCCTGAAAAATAGATTTTTTAATCTCAATGAGGCTTTTTACCTGGTTAAATAAGGGATATACAGGGTGTCCCTAAAGTCTCTTTACAATTAAAAAAATACATATATCACAAAGGCAATTGATGAGATATCTTAATCAGATTGTTGTATGTACTTATCAATGTTTTTAATCACATTGCATTCGTGTGTTTCAGGTACCCTGTTGATGAAATAGGTCGTGGTAAATGAGCCCCTATAAAACTCCTCAAGAGAAGGCAAAATGTGTATCATGGTTTATTGAAACAATGCTTCTTTCTGTGGGGTTATTTTGTGACAATTTCCACATATTTGTCTGCTCATTTGCTTTTGTAATAAATATTTTAAGTTGTAAAGGGACTTTATAGACACAGGGTATATATAAATGTATTTGCTGTGTTACTGAAGATGAGCTGGATGAATAAACACTCTTAACAACTCAGCACAAAGGTGCAAAACAGCTGTTATCTGGGATAGATGAGGTGTAATATTTGTACTGTAACAGTGATGAACCAGCTACAGCAGTTATGGATTATGTGCAGAAAAGACTAGTGTTATTCATCCCATATTATTTTATAATTCCTGTCAGATTTACTCCTCCTCAGCCTCCCCATTCCCTTTCAATGTCATTTTCCATCCATCTACCATATGCCTTGGACTTTTCCTCCCTTCCCCATCACCCGGCAGCCCCACCCGTCTACACACATGGCCCCACTTTGCCTCATCAGCCCTGCAGCTTCCTGACCTTCTGCTCACCTGCATCTCATTCCCTCATCAGCCTCTCAGTGCACATTCGTTCCCTGTCAGATCATCAAAGTCGCCACGTGCTTTGCACTTCTGCTTTCAAGCCACCAGTACTTGCACCTGCCTCCAAGCCCATCTATACCCTCACTTCAACAATAAACCACTGAAATCACCCCGCTGCCTCGACCCACTGCATGGAAGTCCTTCCCTTGTTGCCACCTTCCCTTATAAGATGCACTGTAAAAATGAAAAGAAACAAGTTATTTGTCACATCAAAGAGACGGCTTTGTGGGTGTCACAGGTCATAAAGGTGAGTCAGCATCTTGTCTCTGTGTCAGAACTTTCCTCATCAAAATCAACTCGCTAACAGGGGTGTCAAACTGATACAGTAAAGGGCCGAGTGGCTGCATGTTTTTGTTCCAATCAAGAAGAAACACACCTGAATCAAATCATTCAAATCACCTGCAGCTGTCTGCTATCAGTTGATTAATTGCATCACCTGTGCTGCTGCTAGAAGGACCAATATGTCCGTTTTTAACCCAGAAAAGATGTGAATCTTTTGTTATTAGCGGTGGAAATCTGTCTCTCCAGAAAGTGCATCATTTTTCAGGAGCCTGCAGCAACTCCACTTTTATTTTATTCTGCAGCATAACAAAAAGCAGCACACAGTTCTCTTTGTTTTGTGCCCTCACTGGACTTTAGTCTAACATTCATATATCCAACCCACTGCTCTCTCCATATATTTTCTTTTTATATTCTATTTTTTGTATTTCATATTTTTTATTGGTGCTTTTTATTGTCTTTCCTTCACGTTATTTTGGTTGCTTCTTTTATTTTGTTACTGTATTCTATTAAATTATATTTTAGTCTGCTTGTTTTTACTGTTTTTCGTTAATGGAGCTTCTCAGTCTAAAATTGCAAAAATTTTACTTGTAAAACCAGACGGATGATAAACATTACATTTAATTATTTGAAATCTGATGGTAGGGACATAGAATGTAATATATTCTGCCCCCTCCTCACTGCAGTTAAAGCCAAATATTAATTAGCAATGCAAGTTTTGTAGTTTCAAATTTATTTAATATTAGCATATAGTCATTCATAATGTACAATTTCACATCCTAATACTATACTTGTCATCATTTCAAGAAATACAATGTCAACATGTCAATCTCAGAAAAATAAAAAGCAAGAACAGGTAGAAAAAAAACAAACTTTCTCCATCACATTATTTTTGCTTTTCTGAAAAACATATGCAGCTCTGGGCACATCCCAAGTATATACTGGATACAGTCAGCATGTGGTATGGAATTGGGACATTGCATTTATGCAGAAAGTGACATTTCTTCTATCTATCATATGCTGACAATGATGCAAACATGCCAGAAGCAACAGACTAAGTTTGTAACTAAACCCTTTGTTATAAAGAGAAAAAAAAGTTTTACATTGTGCCTTTGTAATGGATTTAAGGTTGCAGCGATGATACATTTTCTCCCTGACCCAAATGATAAAGGATAATTATAATGGAGAATGGGAACACAGCCAGACGAGACGACTGGATTTATCTTTCTGAGCGTAATATTTCTGTGGATTTGTCTGAAGCAAGGAAGGTCACTCAGACAAAAGAAAAACTTGGAAAAGAATGAAGGCGGGAGAAAGAAGGTTACTTAGAACGGTCACAGAGTGGAAAACCAACCATCTTCATTCAGTGTTAAGGACACGAACTGTTGTTACTGCCAGAAAACATCCATTTGATGGAATGAAACACATCGATCTGGGAGTTTTGGACAACAGACTGCAGCTCATTTTGAGCTGACACAACACACCTTTTTCCATGAATAGAAATCAGTGTAAATGTTTAGGTAGTGCACTGAGAAGTCAGTGTTTTCTGTGGGAGATCTGATGCCTGTAAGAATCGCTGTCTATTTCTCTAAAAAAGATATTTTCTGAAACAGTAAGCATTTTATTTAATTTACACTCGATCCATACTCTTTGTTTGGTTTCAGCACATTTATACTATGGCAGATTAAGAGAGTATCAAGGCTTTCCAGCTTAGTCACTGGGGGACTTTAAGCTGAACCAGCAATATTCCACCAACTTCATATATCAGCACAGTGTGTGGCATTTAAAAAGACCACTGTAGCTCCGGCCTATCAGACGGCTTTTCAAATCAAAAAGACTGAGACAGCGTGAGTTGCTTTGCTTAGGGCTTGGATAAATTAAGTTGTCAGTGGCCACTCGGTGTGATTCATAGGTTTACAGGGACGCTTGTTTGTGGAAACAGATGCTGCTTCTCTCTCAGGGCTCTCACGAAGCACACGACATGTGAAGAAAGACCTCTACAGTACACACAGCATCTTCAGCAGCCACAGAGGATGATGAAAGGATATGATGGATTCGTGGATGCTTCCCCAGGGGGCCACAGTTTTCCACTTAATGATGGTATTATAGCAGCTGGTGGTAAAGCTTTGGCATGAAATACGGCGCTAACAGGAGATGAAAACTGGAGCCCAAATCATACCCGGAGCCGTGCTGAGCCTGTGGGGCACTGTAATGTCGCATATCTGCCTAAAAACATCATCACATTGCTTTATTATTGAATGCATATGCCGACACAATTTTATGGTATTGAATATTGCTTGCACCAAGTTCTTATTTTAATACGTTTTATAAGTTTGTAGTTCTGGTAAAAACACAGTTTTTGTCTGTTAAATTTGAAGTTAACAGCCTTGGGACTGATAGCTTAGCTAAACATCAAGACTGTAATTGGAGGAAATTGCAGATTGCATTGTATTTTTACTGGCTGTGTAACAATATCGTTGTGGTGATAAGATGACAGGAAGTTACTGAACCTGACCAGGAAGTTGTCAGCACATAACTTCCTCCCAAAAAACCCTAATTTTCTTGATGTGGTAGACCGGCAAATCCTGTGCCGTGCCGGTTAAATTAACTGCTTCTTCCAATGGAGTCTTGTGGCTTTGACAACAGTGCAGAGGAGCTTCAGTTCCCCTCATGTAAACTTAAACAGGGCAGTCTGAAGTGGTGAAAAGAATTTTAATAAAGCATACACTTAAACAGATTATTTGTATGGTAATGGCTTCTGTGTGTAGATTAATATCCACTCCCTGTTCCTTTAAGGGAATAAACTCACTAACCTTCCTTATAAAGTTTCAGTTACTGTAATTGAGTGAAATGGGCTTCTTTAAAATCTAACTGATCTCATTTTAACCAAATTGCGACTTCACTTAATCAGATTTTTTTTTCCATTATATGTTACTGTAAAAGCCTCATAAAAGGCACTATGTGAAGTCCACTTCAAACAACGAATACAGTGAACATGCCGAAAGCTGACACAGATGGAGGTTTAAGAGCAGGGATGTCAGCTTGTCGTGTCGAAGGCTCGTTAATCCTAATTAGTGCCCTTCACTAATGAAGCCATTAGCCCTGTTGTATAGCCAGAGGGCCATGCTGCTCCTCCTGCTGCTGCTGCTGCTACAGATGCACTGGTTTTCATCTTCTTCTGTCTTACCTTCACAAGTGGCCTCTAATAGACAATAAATCACCACCGTGCTCTTTAATTTGTAAATTAAGGCTTGTTTATTAACAAGTGTTATGGATTATATTTACATTCAGTTTAGTCATAAGCGTTTAGCCTCATTAAACTGCAACACTACAACAGATCGAATATCACAGAGTCATATTTTAGAAATTGCATACCAAAGCTACAAAGGGATTCCTGAATTAGACGATACCTCTGCATAGCAACTTTTGTAGCTGCAGTTTGCAAGGACGTTTGTTTGTACTTGTGATGACGGGCGACAGTTGGCCTGAAGGCTGAATACTTATTATTCTTTGGGGAGCTGAAAATGCAAATGAATAAAAGACTATCTTGGCAGTAGATCTGCTCGTACGGCATGCAGCGGGGAAAGTCACTGAATTAATTATTTGTTAATCAAGCATCATCATGAAGTGGCAGAGAATACTGCTAAATCAAACAGACACCACAGCACAACAACAAAGTCAAATCATTCACCAGTAAATTATTCAATAATCTTTATATAACTTTCATTTATGATGTTCCAACTTCTCCTCAATAAAGCATTTAAATATCTGTGCGTAGCAAAATAAGGATCCCTGCTATCAATGTTCCCATTACTGCATATACACTGCAGAGAAGAAATACTGCTGCAGATGCAGAAACCACAACCAAATACAGAAAACAAGTTTTCAGGGGCAGTAAAAATTGTAAGAGGCATTAAAAAATAAAGATCTTGGACCGAAGCTGGCTATAAATATGTGCTTGTATCTGTTCAGTTTATTTGAATTAGGAGGCTGGTAAAGGCATCAGTAAAGGTGCTTTCACACCTGAGCTGTTTGTTCTGCTTGAAACGAACTCTGGTGCGTTTTGTGGGATAGTCCGTTTAGTGTTTGCTGGTGTGAATGCTCAAACAAACTCAAGGTCAGACCAAAGTAACAACCTTTGGTCCGCTAAAAATGAGGTCCTCAGTTCGCTTCCAGGTGTACCAGGTCAGAACGCAGTGTGAAGTAAAACACAGTGCATTCTGGGTTGGATTTGGGTGGAAATTTGAGAATCACCTAGGAGAATGTAGTTCTTGTCCCATATGAAAACAAAGTTAATGTTTTTTTTTTTTTGGGGGGGGGGTTACGTTACGTTTTTTTTTTACATAACTTACGGTATTCGTGTCACCCTCTTACCTACTTCACTGGCATTTACGTACATTTATTTACTTTTATTGTCTTTTATAATGCCTTACCGGGAAGTGTTTGCCCTAAACCTAGGTCAGAGGTTTTGTGCGACACGTGTGTATTTTTTTAGAACACTTTGCTGTACCGTGAGTCACTTTTGACAAACACTCATATGTGTCACAATGGGTGGAATTGACAAACTGTCTATTCTGTCTTTTAGGTTGGAGATCTTTTTGGATTTTAAAAATTATTCGCACCAGTTCTTACACCATTTTCCAATAGCACTGATGGGTGCATATGTTTGGGTAGCCTTACATCACTCCCATGTAAACACCACCTATTCTTTCAATGTGTGTGAAGACGTGTTTTTCTGTGTTTGCAGCAGGTGTCATTATGCTGCATAAATTACTAGTTATAATATTGGTGATAATTATTCTTCATTTGCTTGTGCTTTGCTAGCTATTTGTTACTTTCAAGCTAACAGAAAGGATGATAGCGCTCAGGGACACAGTAAAACTCTTCCTCATTTCTTCACTTGTTCAAAAGGGATCACCCCAAATCCAGTTTGACAACTCCTCTCAAGTATTTGATGTTCAGGTCTCACAAGTAGTATCATGACTTCAGCTGCTGTTTTGAAGTGATTGCTCTCTTCCTGCCCCGGTGTTCAAAGAAACTCCATCAAATAAGAGTTTGTGCATCGCCTGCGGGTCCTCAGCCTCATAACACCTGTCTCTGTTTGGAATTGGCCGGGCAATAACGTGGATCTCTTTAGATCAGGCCCGTGTACTCCAATATCCCATCAGTCTCTCTTTCTCCGTATTGATCGCCACCCCTCCTCTTCTCTGCGAGTAATCACTGGCTGCCAGCGAAGGGGGAATGACAGCAGTTCTCGCTTTCTGCATACGGATGAGATGTAATCTGTCTGCCATCTCCAGCTGGAAGTGCTATCTGGCGGCCGCGGGGCACAGAAGCGGAAATGACTCTGTTCAGTTCAATCATTGTTCTTCCTTGAACTGGGTGTCTTGGACATAGATGAGAGCTAAAAAATTTTGCCTCCGCACACACACAAGGAGCGAGCTGTCCTTTTAATGAGCAGTGTCCACTTAGTTACAGTTTCAAAGCGACAGTCTCTGTGACCGCTGACCTCTTGTGTCCATCTCGGGTCTTGCTTTATTTTCTCAAGTGACAGAGATAATTTCTTAGGTTTAAAGTCATGGGATCACCCCTTGCGTTGCAGTTGTGCAGAGAGTGCGCTTGACATCCTCTCTCAGATTGGTAATCTGCAGAGAGTTGCAGGATGAAAGCAGCTCCGACTCTGATGTGACACTGGTGTGTGCACTCTGACACGGGACCCAATGCACTTCTTTCCAGTGAGCCTAAAGAAGCTTGTTAAAGTAGCTTTTTCCGTGGGGGGATCCATTGAAGAGTCAGACTGTTTGCCAAGTACATTTAAGATTCTGTCTGAGTGGTTCAACTTCAAAAAGAAATTCAGAGCCAATCCACAGCACACCCACCAATCACTGTCAGAGCCTCCCTTGCTTCTGTTTGTGCGACAGCTTTGGAGATCTCGTCTCTGTCTCCCTGTTAGATTTGGATGGAAGTGTGATTATGGTCTCTTCTGAGTGGCAGCATCAATTTTACACAGCAGAGCTTCAGAACACATGAAGATTAATTGCTCCACTTCGTCCTCTTGCTACCTTTGCCTTACGCAATTTCAACTTTGTCGAGTTTCATATATGTCAAAGCAAAAGTCTCTCAGCACTGTGAGCGAAGGACTTTCCTCTCTTCTCTCTCTACAGTGTTGCCGCTGGTTTAATCACTGATGTCTGATCAAAACATTTCACTCTGTCTGAACACTTAACTGTGGTGCATTATTTAGCACGGATGGGTGTTCTTGTCTTCCATGCGATGTGGCATGTGCACCGGAGGCATGCGAGGTACACGCCGAGAGCAAGATGTACAACAATCATGTTGCCTCTGTAGTTTGTTGTTCCATAACACTGCATCTTATTAGACAGGAGACAGTGGATGTGTATTATAAAAGTAAAGAGAGTGACAGTCATTCACATCCGAACACAGCGCGCCTCATGGCTAGTTTGAAACATTCTGTCAACTCTGATAGGATCACATATTTAGTTTAATCCACTCACATCGCCCCCTCTGTCACTAACTCGTTTATTCTTCCTCACAAATCCTCGGTTTGCACCCCAAATGTTCCCTTTCCCACCATCTGCCAGTGACACGTAATACAAGCGAGACCCAAGTGTCACGTCTGCTTCGCCGAGTTTTAAATTAGCACGGTTGCTTACTTATAATTATCTTCCCCTGTCTAGACCAACAAGCTGATTAACTGCTCATTAGTTTCAACATATTTAAGGTAGAAGAAAGTACTCAGATCTCTAACGAAAGTAAACATTTAAATACTATAGACTTGTGTTCAGAATTTCACTTCAGTACAAGTACATGTATCATCAGCACAATCTTCTTAAATGATCAAAAATAAAAGCCATTATGCAATGTGATCACATTCACAGCCTTTAACTGTGATATGAATTACATCACTGCATTATTGTTACAGATGCATCGACATGTCAGCAGCATTTCACTGTTTATAAATTAAATAATCATTGGTTGTGTATATATAATCTTAATCTGCAAAGGAAATACTTTCACACTCTGGCCGAAAGATTATGAAAAGGAGGGAGTCCATGGGAGGTTATGATTAAAAAAATAAATTTTATTAAAACTAGGGCTAAATTAAAGGTGCAAGCAGCGATGAACGGGCCTGAGCAGAGTGGAGCGGTCGGGGGACCCGGCCACACCAGGCTTCTCGATCCACGGCCGCCTCCCCAAGCAACCTACGACAAAGAGGTCACAAGTTATGAAAGGGGCATGGCAAATAACTAGAGACAAGCAGAGAGCGACTAGCGAGGCAGGCAGGGTCATACACAATGGAGCAGATCAAGCTGAGGCACATGAGAGGATGAGATGAAGACAGTACCGTGCAGGCTGGGTGGAAACATGACAAGGCAATCCAATAGGCAGAGGAACCGGCAGGGAAAAGGCAGGCTCAGGAAACGGCTCAGGCTGGATAGTATCAGGCAGGCAGTCAGGAAAACGCTGGTAAGTAAATCACAAAGGAAGATAACAAACTGGCACAGACAGGAGGGAGCACACGGTATATATACACACACTGGGAGGAGGAGATAATGAGACACAGGTGAAACACGTTAGGGCGGGAAAAGGAGGGGACAGGAAGTAAAGACACCAGACATGACACAGGAGGAAGGGTGACAAAATAAAACAGGAAGTGACAGGACAAACACAAAACACGTGACACCCAACACAGAAAAGTCAGAAGGAGAAAATACAGACACTGCCACACACTTTCAGTGGGTCAAAAGTGATAATTTTTTTCACATTATCCTGTACAACATACCTTTAAAGTGATTCTTCTCTCTATATCCCCCAAACCAGCTGGAGTGTGTTGCAGCAACTGAGTTGTACAATGAAAAGTCTGAGCCAGAGGACGTAGAGGATGAGGAGGATGCCCCCATTGTCATCTCGTGCTGCCCATCCTCACACTACGCTGGCATCAGGTAGGGTTCCTGCAGCACACATTTGCATATACATTGTAAAAAAAAATAAAACAAAAAGTTCCCATACTTACAGGTTTCCCATCTTCCTCTCCGTTTTAGGTGAAGTGCCAACTCCAGAATGGAGAAGCTCCTTCAAAAAACAATATGTCATGAGCAAAGGGATTAAAGGGCTGTTGAAGTGTAATTTATGCGAGATATTTTTCAGTGTTTAAATGAAGGTTTACATTTTGGTTTTACTGACCTTAAGTTTTAGTTCTTGCATTAAGAGAAATAGATAGCAACACTCTGTATTTAAGTAAACCTGACACGCTTGAAAACTTTATGTTCCTTTTGTTAAATACATGTACAGCTACTCAACTATAGTACTAATAGCCACCATTTAAGCCAATGAACAAATGTTTTTAATCAACAACATTGAAGAATTGTCAGTTTTTTATGCAAAAATGTATCACATGCTGCTAAAGTCTCCATAAACATTAAAGATTTACATGTTGAAAGCCAATCTTCATTCATTTCAAATATATATTAAACTGCAGACATGCTATGCAATCTCATAAACTAAATGCTAAATTTGGTCTATATAAGAAGTCATTATTAAGTCTTTGGGTTAGTTACTGGTATTCATGTAAAAAAAAAATGTTTTAGGTGTCAGTTATAATTGAATAATATTGGCTTTATGAAAATTCTTTTACTATGTTTTATTTGTGATTTTTAAGATTTTAAGTGTTTGTGAGATCTTGGTCTTGTGTTTAGTTGGACCAAAAGTATTTTTTGAATAACAGATGCCACTTGCTAATGCATCCATTTGTGGCTATGTAAGATAAATAATTCTAATATAATTGAATCGCTCTTAGTCTGGCCCCTCCCCTGGAACCACTTTGCCTAACAGGAGCTATTGCTCCCCAGACAACACAGCTCCCAGGGTCATTGGGGCACACAAACCCCTCCACCACGTTAAGGTGGCGATTCTTGGAGGGGACCTATACTAATATTTTGGGCTTAACTGACTAAATTATTTAATTTTTTTAAATTAATAAATCGGTTTACCCTATTGACAGAGATACCTGCTATATCATAGTCTCAACCAACTTCCAGTTTTGCTTTCCAGCCTGCTCAGGTGTGATGCATCACTGACAAGCTCACTCAGACACAAATGCCTCAGAACCTGCATACCTTCAGTTTTTGCTGCTCAAATGTTAAAGCTACAGGCAGAGGAATTAAAGACTCAACCACACAAGCTGTTTTAACATGCAAACCCCCACTTTCCGTTAAGGCAGTCCTCAGTAGTACCTCAATTTCTTTATTCAACTTTCTCCAAGTCCAAACTATTCAGAAAATCTAATGTAAATATAGGCAGTTGTCTAAAAATGGTGAGTCATGGTTAAGAACTTGTGATAAAACAATAGCAGTACGTTTAAACAGAGGTACCCAAAACGGCTTAAGAGCAACGCATCAACCATAAAGAGATACTGATGTAAACTTTGGCAGGTTTCTAAAGTGCTGAGTCATGGTTGGGGTTCCAAAAAGTGCTAAAGAGCAATGTACCAATCAGAAAAATTCTGGAAATATAGCGTTTTATCAAAGGTTACTAAGTCGTGGTTGAGAAACACTAATGTTATGGGCTATGCAAGATTAATAATTTTAATATAATGTACCCGTGCCAGGCAAGGTAATCTATTTTTTTTAATTTTCCACTCAATAGTAGACCTTGAATCGCACTTAGTCTGGCCCCTCTCCTGGGACCACTTTGTCATGGGAGACCCTACCAGGAGCCATCGCCCCCGACAACACAGCTCCCAGGGTCATTGGGGCACACAAACCCCTCCACCACGTTAAGGTAGCGATTCTTGGAGGGGCCCCTACACTAACCTTTATTGGCTTAACTAACTAAATTATTTGGGTTTTTTTGTGTTATGAATTCCTTTTGTGATTTGAGTGTTTCAAAATTTTAAAGCAGAGACCGATTTAAACAGTTTTTGGTTTAACGTGAAATATTTTTCCGCAATGCAATGGTGGTTGAAATTCGTCAAAATTCACAGTAGTACTATGTGGAAAAGCAGAACAATACAGCAGCAAGAATAAGAGAAACTGATGCCATGGCAGGCAGAAAACAGATACAAAAGCAGGCAGTTTTTCAAAACCATGCATCATGATTGGTAGAACAGGTAATAAAACACAACACTTTTAGAGACAATGGTCCCCAAAAAGAGCAGAAGAGCAGTGTACCAATCAGAAATAGAGAAACTGATGCCATGGCAGGCAGAAAACAGATACAAAAGCAGGCATTTTTTTCAAAACCATGCATCATGATTGGTAGAACAGGCAATAAAACACAACACTTTTAGAGACAATGGTCCCCAAAAAGAGCAGAAGAGCAGTGTACCAATCAGAAAA
>CAFUXE010000825.1:220136-243329 GCA_903364295.1 Serranus cabrilla | reverse complement strand
ACTTTATAATGTGTAATCTAAGCTTGTTGGCCCCCCCTGAGAGACGCTGCGGCTCACCTCGATGAACTTGTTCAGCGTGGCGTTGGTTGGGTTGTGGGTGATGAGAAACCTCATGTTTTTGTAGGTGATCTCCACAGGGGCCGGTCTGTTCATACGAGCCATTGTGAAAACGTAAAAAAATATAACAAAAGACTTCCACAGAGTAAAAACACTAATGTAAACACTTAGTTAAACTCGGAGGGAATGTCAAACAAAAACGTTCCAACGAGCTTCTAGGAACCCAGAAACAGAAACTCCTCCGGTATCTTCGAGGTTGGCAAAAAAAAAAGAAAAGAATCAAAGAACGAAGGCTGCGACGGGCAAGTGCAGAAATTTAGGGATTTGGAGGCCGAAAAAAGGGCGGACAATCAGAAAACAACTCAAAACCCTCTCCTTTGGAATAAAAGAAAAGAAAAGGAAGGAAAAACAAGGCTGGTTCCACCTTGATTCTGGCCAGGCGGGAGCCGACGAGGGCAGTGTGCAGCGGGTGGAGTTACCCCATCCAGGCCGAGTTGTCGCTGGTTCTGGGAGGCGTCCCGGTCCTGCCAACTTTCCGGGGTCCCTCCTGTGGCTCAAGTGCGTCGGATCGATGGCGAGTTTGGCTGTTCACTCGTCTGCATAGGCAGCGTGCTGAGCCTGGCAGTAGTCCCCACTGCCCTTCAGAAACTCCATAAATGTGTGACCCAGAACACCACAGAACTGCTGCAGGACACAGAGGGGGACGGGGAGGACGCAGCTTTAAAACACTCGGTTCTCAACAAGGACACAACACAGAAAGCTTCTGATGAGGCTGAAGGTGTGAACACACACTGACACTGCAAAACCACAAGTGCAAGCATTTTGAAAGCAAGCAAACCAAGAAATTCCCAAACTTTTATCATCACATCTAAATGATTGCAATGAATACAACTGCAAAAAAAGAAGATTTTTGGTTTACATTTGGGATTATGTAGATAAAACACTAGATTATGTTGAAAATCAAGCATTTTCAAAGACTATATTCAAATTTAAGCATCTCCCTGACCCTGAACACTTGATAAAATGAAGCATTTTCCAAACTTCCCGACTTTGTGCGAACGCTGTTTGTCTTTTTGTTAGTTTATGTTTCTTGATTAGATGAAAAACAGACTCAAAGCGACTACAAACGAGTTTTAAACTGGTTATACATACATACATTTGTATGTTGTATTCTTAGTTAAGATTCACAGCAAAATCTGACAAAATTATTTACAGAATACTATCACAGATGAGCAAGAAACCCCTAAAATATTCATGGTTGATATTCATGTTTAAGCTGAAAATAATAAATCCAGCATCAAAGTTGTTGCCAATTGTTTTTCTGTCAATCAACTAATTGCTGCAGCTCTAATTTGGTTGTTTAAAAGTTAGTAATCAACTAAAAATACAAAAAATGGTCTTGTAACAGCTCTTGAAATGTCAATTCTCATCACAAACTTTAATTTATAAAGTGTGTTTTCTTAAGTTTTCCAGTCAAACTTGTGCTGGACAAACAGGACAAAGGATTCACTGAAAACGATCAGTTTGCTGCTGATGTTGGAGATCTTCTGTTCACAACAGGAATCAAATATATTTGTTGACATTTCTGTGTTGCCACATGGTTGCATCACACACCGCAGACACCTTTCTGCACACTTCATGAGTAACACCACTGGAAATGTAAATATTGGCCCTGATACTGAAACTGCATCTCTGCAGAAATTTCAGACTCAGAATATTTAATTCCTTCCAGAGCTACGATTATACACTAAATGTTAATCTCTCACAAGAAGCAAAGGCACCAAATATACATAGACAGTTGTCTTATGCATCTTTATATGGTTTTAAGTGGTAAATATTGTCGTTTTTCTTTATTTAACACCACAATTTCAGTGTTTTACAACAATTTATGACCTTAAACCATATAAAGCTGTGTGTGGAGGGTGCTAAATCACGCTAACAATACACTAAATAAATAAATCACACATCATTTAGCAATTACATTTACATCAACTCATGAAAACAGATAAAACAGGATTGGACTATTTTATAACTGAGCTCTTCCAGATGTTTAGACTGACGTCAATATGTTGTTTTTAATTGAAGGATTACCTAAAAACTGTTAATGTCAAAATAATGATGTATTTTAATAATGATGTGTATCAAAATTTTTAAATTGGCATCAATTATTTTGATTATGACATTGATCCAGATCAATGTGTTACACCCTTAAAGTGTGTGTGGGGTTTATTCCCATGCTGGGCTGGACAGGTAAAGACAGAAAGGTGTTTTTTATTTTTTTAAAGAGCCCTCAACAAAATATATGATATAATGCTTCAAAAGAGGGCCAGATGAGAGACTAAAAAGATTGAAAATCAACCTCTCAGTGTGTTATATAAAGTCCCACTGCAGCACCAAGTAATATCTTACCTAATGGCTGCCGGTGTACAATAGGAAGGATGTGTCATTTCTGACATCTAGGTCATATCTGTGAAAACTGAGCTCACCATGAGGCCACCAGCGGCTCCAACATGCACCCTGTTATCACCACCACCACCCCAGAAATCTGACTCACTGCCATGTAACGCTTTTCCCCCTTTTACACCCTGAAGACGGATGTTGTTGACTACTTAGTGGACATGTTTCTCTTCAGCTTATGCTGAAAACACTAAGCTGGTCCAGTGTGCTTTGTTAATCCGGTATTTTCCGGCGAGAAAACCAGCATTTGGTGGAAAAATCATTACACAGAACAAAAGGGAGGGGTGCAGTGACCCAATGTGACGTGATAGAAAACGTTAAAAGGGGTGAAAAACGTCAAAGAAGTGATTTAAATTGATTTTGTGTTGCTGCATTGCATTACAGGGCTGTAAAGTGTCCTTTGTGTGAGGATAGACTGGGCGCCATCATTTAACGTTAGAGGCCTGTAGGCACTGTCAGGAGCTGGGAGATGGACCCCACAAACACAGCTTTAAGGCGACAAACACGACGCCTCGTTAACGAAACAAATGGGGTATCTTTGTGGGAAATCCAACAGAAAATGTCATTTATGTCCGAGATTTATTTCGCGTAAAAATACGTCGATTTTATCCGAGAGAAACTTCCGAGTGACTCGCCAGGACCAGCCCGTGCTGCGCATCCCCACAGCTGCTTCCTCACCGCGACGAACATCCCTCAAACCGGCGATAACGACGTAAAAACCGCGGAAAATAACCGTTCAGTCAGTTAGTTTAACACTTTAGTAACATATTTAACGTTAAGTGGTAGAGGCATGGTGGTTTTAAAGCGGGTTTTGTGCCGAGCAGGCCGTGATTTCACCGAAGACAAGCGTGAAGGCCAGCTGGTAACGATAACGTACTGATTTACAACACAAGCCGGCAGAATGAGGAAAACAAAACAAAATGGCAGCCACAAAAGAGACGTTACTTACTGGGATATGCTTACTCATTGAAGATTGTAGCTTAATCATACAGCCGGTCCTCAGAAAAAGGTAAAAAATATGAAACGGTTCTTCACCATACAGTCGTGTGCTGTTTCTCCGAGCGGAGCCGAAGTCTCCTGATCCGCCGCGAGCGCTCCGTCAGGCTGCACGCGGAGACGGAGCCCGCTTCCTGCCGAGACTTTCAAAATAAAACACCCTTCATACTGACGCCTGAATCCAGCACAACTTTGTGTGAAAACGTGTAAAAATTAATGGAAGTGCGACTTCTACTGCTAATGAAGTCAGGAAATTTCATACAGATTTTGGTAAATTCCAAAAAAATAACGCACCTAAAATTAAGAGTAATTAGGGCTGGATGAGATAAAAAAAGATAAGATAAGGGAGAGACATTTAGATATAAAAACAGAATAAAGAATAGTTATATGTATTTTGATAATAAATATAATCAGAAATATATAAAAATGTCAATTGTATTTATTTTTCATGGATTTATTACAGAACTGCATAGCCACTCAGCTTCGCAGCTAATTTTTCCAAGTGGCCACTTGTGGTATTGCAGCAAAAAAAATCGAGCATAAGTCCCGAAAAATATTTTGTTTGTATACCACAATAGTAAAAGAGACATCTCTACAACTGTTGACTTGGTAAGTGCCCAAGTGCCCTGAATGTCAGCTACAAGCATCCTCGAATAAGAAGAATAATCGTGGAAGAATTGTTCTTTCCATTAACGCTTTTGGGACTTTTTTTCAAATCACATGACTTCCCCATAAAAACAACATTATTTTGCTTTTGACTCCTGCTCTAAAGCATTTTTCATGTACTTCTAGGAAACCGTGAGAATGTTTTTTTTAGCCATAATTTTACACATAATTAAAGCTGTGTAATATTAAAATGACTGTACTATGGTTTATATTCTAAAACAATAAATTGTATTGCTTGTTTTAAAGATTTCAATATCTTACAGCATGAATGACACACCTTAAGCTGTATTTTGAAGAAAAAGCCAGGGAACTTCCTGTCCTTCCTGTATGAAATGGTGTTGAACTTGACGCAGCTCTTTAAAACCCCACCCTGAAAATGTGAGGTGCTCTGCCCAGACATCTCTCCCTCCATGCTGCACAGGTCAGCTGGTGGCTGCTGAGGCCTGACTGCTCTTTCACCTCCAGGAACCACATGTGGACTGAAGGAAACTTCCAGAATTTTGAAGACATAACTGTGGCACCAATTGTTGTAATTGATTGTTGATATAAGTTGGGGTCTTCCAATGCTCACTGCATCCAATTCGGCCAATCTACATCTAAAGTTGACAGAGTTTATTGGAAAAAATATGCTGAAAAATAACGATAATGTTCTTTTTTACCGTTTAAATGGTCAGATAACCCAATTATGACAAATAAATGAAGTAAATGAATACAATTCTTTTGTTACTCATAGTGGCATAAAGACATTTTTGCTTCCTGTGGAGCTGTTTTTAGCTGTCGGAGGGGGTGATGCAGGTAAAATATTCAAGTAGCCTAGATATTTGACTAGGAGAATGATCTGGTTTCAGCTGTTAGCAATCTAAAACCAACATTTCCACTGCTTAGGTTGTAAAGTGAAGCCTTTGGCAGAACTTGAAATGGCCTTCTTTGGACGTTTCACCTTCAATACTTGGGGCAATGGCTGCTTTGTCATCTGAAAGCATGCCAATGCTGCATATGGATGCTGTTCCAAGATATTTGCTGTTAGCAGAGGATGGTTTCGATCCATCGACCTCTGGGTTATGGGCCCAGCACGCTTCCGCTGCGCCACTCTGCTCACTGACTCAGGTGCAGAGGCTTGAAAATCTGAGGTTCACTAGACTTTAGGGAACCTATGGCAGAGTTAAAAATTTGGTGTACTTTGCACTGGCCTCTTTTCTAGGGATTTTTCCATCCAAGAAATCTTGAAGGTGTCCACTTTAGCAATAAAGAGTGAAGACATTTCACGCAATACATGCTCAGTCATCTGAAGCTAGCCAACATGAACATGTACTGATCTTGCTGATGCCTCCAATAAAGTTAGCAGAGGATGGTTTCGATCCATCGACCTCTGGGTTATGGGCCCAGCACGCTTCCGCTGCGCCACTCTGCTCACATTTACCAACAGAGAAGCTGAAAATCTATTGTTTACTCTTCAGGGAACCTGTGGCATAGGTGAGCATTTGGTGGACCTTGCAGTGGATTCCTTTGTAGTTATTTTTCCAATTCAGCCAAAAAAAGTGGGAAGACATTATTACAGACAGCTGTAGCAATAGATGCTTAGTCATTAAAAAACATGGCAATGTATGGAAGTATTCCAGACATCTTGATGTTTTAGTTAGCAGAGGATGGTTTCGATCCATCGACCTCTGGGTTATGGGCCCAGCACGCTTCCGCTGCGCCACTCTGCTCACTGATTCAAGTGCAGAGGCTTGAAAATCAGTGGTTCACTAGTCTTTATCAGCTTGTTGGAACCAAAAGGTCTACAGATTACTGATTCGGCAGACCTTGCATAGAAGACTTTTCTTGGGATTTTTTCAATTCCCTCAAAGAAATCTTGGAGGTGTCCAGTTTAGCAACAAAGACAGACGACATTTCCCTTCAGACAGTTGGAGCAACACATGCTCAGTCATCTGCAAGAATGTCAATGTAAGTATAGATGGAATCAATAGACAGATCTTGCTGTTCCAGAGAACATTTCTGTTAGCAGAGGATGGTTTCGATCCATCGACCTCTGGGTTATGGGCCCAGCACGCTTCCGCTGCGCCACTCTGCTCACTGATTCAGGTGCAGAAGCCTAAAAATGTGTGGTTCCCCAGTCTTTATGAACCTGTGGGAGCCAAAAGTTTTTCAGATGACTGATTCTGCGGACCTTGCAGGGACCACTTTTCCTCTACCTTTCCTGGCAGAGAAGCTGAAAATTTGTTGTTTACTCCTCTTCAGGGAACCTGTGGCGCAGGTGAGAATTTGGCAGATGTTGCAGTGACCTCCTTTGTAGTTTTTTGTTTTTATCTTGAAGGTAAAAAGGAAAGAAGACATATTGTTTAGTGTAGCAATAGGTGCTTAGTCCACCATTGGTGGTCTTGAGAACATACAATTAGCAGATAAATGGTGCACAGTTCAACTGACCTGGAGATTCAAAGAGTGAAAGGGAAATTCATCTTCCAATTTCAGAATGAATGGCAGTGGTGGGATTTGAACCCACGCCTCCATAGAGACTGGAGCCTAAATCCAGCGCCTTAGACCACTCGGCCACACTACCTGAGAAAGTCTTTGTTCTCTACAAAATGCAACCAGATCTTCCAACTAAATACTTTCAATCAGTCTCAAGGGCAACATTTATCAGCTGACTTTTCTTGGATGACATTTGTTTTGCAAACTGAGATGTTTAATATATTTACCTTCCATTTGATAATGATTGTAATATATAATTAATCAATTAGCCATCTAACAATATGATAATTTGACTTCACCAAGCCTAATGCATGCTAATGAGCGGTGTCAGGCCACCACATTGGGCACTTTACCAGAGAGCAAACCAGGATATTTGACCTAACCTAGAGAAGTAGTTTTGTAGCATGAAACTGCCGCTTTTTTCATAAACCAACTGCTTATTTTTCAGCGTTTGAATGTGCTGATAACAACCTGCTGGGCCTGCTAGTTGATTCCATGTTGTATACAAATAAAATGACGTCCAGAAAAATATGAAGTTACATCTTTTATATTATTTTTCTCTTATACATTTTACAGTCAAAGGTTGTCCTTATGTCCTTAAGATCACACTTTATAATGTGAATTATCTGTCTGTCTGTGCTTAAACTGTGTGTTTATTTTTTTGTACACACGTCTCAATGAGACATTCTGTTTAAAAAAGTATTATATTATAAAAACATTATAAAGTGGTACCTTTATATTTTGTGTTATAATAAATTACATTGTCTGTTAAAAACAACCTGCCTGTAAACAGTTATGTCCAGCTGTTTCCTTGAGAAAATGTTGATTGCAGAGTGATTTCACTCAAACAGCAGCTCTTTAATGCACAGACCATCACAAACAGCAGCCATTGTCCGGTCCTCATAGTTGTGTGGTTTTCATCTCTCTGGAATAAATACTTTTGCGCCCATATCTTTCTGGAAGCACAAACAGAGCTGCTGAACTCTGCAGTTTCACTTTGCAATGACACAAAAGCAACAGTGAATTGTCCTCACCGGCAGCCAATGAGCTCAAAGCAGCAGCAGCTCTGTGTCCACCAGCAGCCGGCCGGTGTCACTTTCCAGCCAGACTCCTGTGGGTGTTGGGGGGCAAAAAGAATTTTCTAATCCGTCATCCATTGTACCAATTGTCTATAAAAATTAATGTGCGAGTGAAGCTCTGCCTTCACAGGAGGGCTATCAAATTCCAAATCACAGTTCATGAAAGAGTCCAAACAAAGAAATGAATGACTCTGAAGATTTCAAGGTAAAACTTCCACATCTAACTTTTTCATTTGTATTTTCAGAACAAAAGCGTGAACGGATACCGCAGCTTTGGCTTCAGATATATCGTTTTTATTGACCTTGTTTGTGCATTTTTCTTTGCTTTTACTCACGATTATCATAAATGTGAGTCCTCATATTCTTTGGTTACTCATATAAACCTGACCGTGTCTTACCATACTTGTGTGATAGACCCATTGCGTGTTTTCCAGGAGGGCCAGAGTAGAAGCAAAGACCAAATAGATGGCACAAGGATGAGCCTGGACAACAGGAAGGGAGTGAGGGTGACTGGGAAACATGCGCCCCCAGTGGACTGGGGCAGCAGAAGAGGCGGTCCATCCATCGTGCACTCTCCCACCAGCACTCTGTTTCCTCCAGACACCCCCACTGTGATCTCCATCGGCCCCTTGCCTCGCAGGCCCCCAGAGCCAGTCGACGATCCCAGAAAGGACGAACCTGCCGCCGGGGAGGACTGGACCACAGAGGCGTCCTCTCAAACTAGAGTGTCCAACAGTGAGACAGGCGTCCCCCGGCAGACCTTAGAGGAGCTGAAGACCATCCTGAGGGAAAGTCCTCTGCTCAGCATCCGCGGGAAAGATGACGGGAAGCCGGGGAGTCCGTATACGTACCTCCATGGAAGCAGCAGCAGCAGCAGCGGTGGTGGCGGTGGTGGTGGTAGTGGAAGGCCTGACGGACGGCAGGACGATGGAACCCACAGGACGTTCAGCACCTTCAAACCCCAGTCTGACGCTTCCAGAAGGGGGCCCAGGTCCAGAGATAGCACATCTATTCAGCAGCCTTCCGGCGTGGATTCATCCAGCTCTCTCAGGGCTGATGCCAACACAAATAGGCAGCCTGGAGTTAGGGGTCACACATATGCAGGCGGTGGCTCCTGGGGAGAGACCGGAACATCTCATACAGGTTGGTGAAGCTTTGATTAAAAGACAAGTTTATCTTATACATGAAGACATGTTGTCGCTTTAAAAGAAGAGAGGAGTAAGCTACGGCTGTTTGAGCAAACCTTTGAAAGATGCTCAAGTCTTGTCTCCATCTTGAGTCAATTCTTGTTTTAAGGATCTTGGTTTTGTTGCATTCTAGTTCTAGTTCTAGTTCTTGACTTGATTTGATGGATATTGACTTCTTTGACTTGTTTTTTTTGTCTTTAAACCTAAGAACATTTTTTTCGGGAGAATATTTCTAAATTCCTTAACTCTAATCTGTAAAGCTAATTTAAGCATTAGCTTTACTGACGTTAGCTGTTAGCCCGCTAGCTAGTGAGTGAGAGGTTTCAGTCATCTGCATAAAATAAATTTCTAGCCAAAAGAAAGACGGTAATGTTACACAAAATACACCTACCTTGTGTTAGAGTGCATAGAAAGATTTACACAAACCTGGAATAAAAAATGTATGTTTTTACTTTTATTTAGAACTCTGGGTTGTGATGCACGTCAGCCTCTTGTGGCAGGAAATGGAATTACAACAACAAACACTAATGATTCAGTTTTCACAGATGAAATTTTTCTGTATGGTTATACTAATATGGTATTGATGCAAAATATAGATTTAAGTATTATGTTATGTTTTTTCTAAAATGGGATGCTTTATATTTGAAATGAAACTCTGCAATGGCTGTCAAATGTTTTTCCAGATATTTCAAAGTCTTTACCGTTAAACGAAAGCGAGAGTGAAGAGTTCTTTGGGAATCAGAGATTCATCGCAGCCATGGAGCAAATCAAGCAGCAGATCGCCAGAGAAAACATCACCTTCGTCCGGTTTGAGGCCACCGACCTCCACGGGGTGTCCCGGTCCAAGACAGTGCCAGTCCGCTTCTTCCACGTAATCACCTCACCTCTCTATTAATTTAGAAGGATTGTTGTATAAACAGGGAGAAACAGGGGCCAGGAAATCACAGAAATGTGTTTCTGAAACTGGACTGGAAGCAGGAGCTAGCCTGGTAATGTTGAATTTAAAAAACACTGTAAACAAACATAAATCTCACCAAACTAAGAGTCTGAAGCCAGCCGCACTTTGAGCTAAATGCTAACATAAGCATGCTAATATGTTCACTATGACAATGCTAACATGCTCATGCTAATTAGGTTTTTATGGATCAAGTGTAACATCTTAATTAAGCATGTTATCATGCTATTTTTGCTCATTACTGCGAAACGCAAGGTGGGAATTTGTTTTGTAGGTATTTAATCATGTTAATCTTGTGGTGGTGCTACGGAAAAACTCTGGCTCCAAATGATGTCACCAGAACAAGATGGCAGCTCCTGTATCCGGATATTTTGGCTTCACTTTTCTGCCCGTCTTTGGTTTACACATGTAGTAGAAATTCTAACAGCATGCAACTCCCTCAAAAATAGTTATTTTAACAATAATGTATGTGTATAAATTAAATAAACAAAATAAAAAGGCAATACGTGAGCTTTAGAGGTGTTCAGTTTGGTACCACAGATGTTTTTTGGACTGTTTCAGCCTGCTTCCAGTCTCAGGCTAATAACCTCCATACTCAACACACAGACATCAAATTTGCATTGAACTTCTCTTATAATGTGAAATTATTGCTTCAAGTAAATGTTGCATCCACAGGAGAAAGCGGTATATGGAGTGCCGATGCCCAGAAGCTACTTGGAGCTGACCCTGAGCCCCAAGAGCAACGAGGTGGACAACGCCAGCACCGCCAACTTCAGCAGTGATATTCTCCTGATCCCTGATCTTTCCACCTTCAGGGTCCTTCCTTGGGCCGAGCAGACGGCTCGGGTCATTTGCGATCCCTGCACGGTCACAGGAAGCCCCCTCCGTACTTCCCCTCGCCTCATCGCCAAGCAGCTCCTCGGCCAGCTGCAAAGTCTCGGATTCTCTCTGCACTCATCCTTCACGTACGAGTGCTGCGTCCTCGGAGCGCCGGACCGCATCGGACCAAAGACACTCATGTTCCCGGCCACCACCCTGCTCAGCAACCACGACCTGCCTTTCTTCCAGCAGCTGGTGGACAACATGTACTGCATGGGCGCCGACATAGACAGCATCGCCTCTGCAAGCGGACCCGGCCAGATGGAGATCAACCTGAGGCCGGAGTTTGGGATCGCCGCTGCAGATAGCGCCTTCACCTTCCGCACCGGCATCAAAGAAATGGCTCGTAAGCACAGCTACATCGCCAGCTTCTTCACGGACGACGGGTTGTACAACGCCGGCGTGCTCTCTCACAGCTTGTGGGATGCTAACGGCAGACGCAGCCTCTTCCTTAGTGGGGAGAAGGCGGGCGAGCTGTCCGATATTGGCAGGAAATGGCTGTCCGGCCTCCTCACCCACTCGGCTGCCCTGAGCTGTCTGATGTCGCCCGGCCTGGGCTGCCGGAGCCACATCGCCAAGACAATCAAAGACCCCAAACGGATGCTGTACGCCACCTACGGCTGCAACGACAACAGCAGCTCCTTCAACATCAAGTGTCACGGCGGGAGGGAGACGCACATCGACAACAAGCTGGGCTCAGCCATGGCCAACCCTTACATCGTCCTGGCCGCGACTTTGGCTGCAGGACTGGACGGTATCAAGCGAAACCTGAACCTGGACAGCAGTCTGAACAAATCCCCCGGTCAGCAGAAGGAGTTCGCCGTTCCTGTGAAGCTTGACGAGGCTCTGGAGGCGTTGGGGGAGGATCACGTCATCTGCAGCACCCTCGGAGAGCCGTTTGTTCAGTATTTTATCGCCATGAAGAAGTTTGAGATTGAGACCCAAGAACTGGATGATGAGAGGAACAAGTGTCTGGAGTATTTCATCTAGAAACCTGTCATATTTTAGAATATTTGGGGCTGGGTATCAACACTCGATACCTTTAAGAAATCGATCAGATTAACCCAAACAGTACTCACTTCTCTTCCATTTTATCCGACGTGTGAGCAGCTCACTACTGCAGCAGTAGAGCGCGGTGTATTTGACAGCGTGTGATGTATTTGTGTAAAACTCATTTGGATGGGGACGAGTGATGGTGAATGAAGTCGATTAAAAAAAGGGTATCAAATGCAGCCCTGGTGTTGGTACAAGTATTGTAATTTTTTTTTACAATACCCAGCCCTAATGATATGAGAAAGACACTTCCTCTTGTTACACAAATAAAAGCATGAAAAACAGCTTGTTATTTGATATAATATGTTGATATCTTATACTACAGATTATTGTTCAGAGTTCTTTTAAAATAAAGGTATAAGTACCCTCAATGTGAAAAGCAGTGTTTTTACTACTTTTAACTTAACTAATTTGGCTTGGTGATGCTGGTTGATAAAAGGTACATTTTTAGATGTGAATTAATCCTGTAAGGTCAGGGCGGAGATTGAGATTGGGAATTTGTTGTGTGTAATAAATGTTACAGCCTCTGGGTGCTGCTAGTGTGCTAACTGCTACCTTGTTTCCTCAGGGAGGTTCTTACTAAACGTTCCATCTTATCACAACAAAAGACACAAGGGAAATAAGACCTTTTTTGAAGACAAGTTCATATTTTAGTTTTTTTTTCTCACTTTGTTCACTTTTATTTACAGTGAGTTTTTCAGACGTAAAAACTCAAGGTACAATCCACATTTTTACAAAGACAGAAAAAGTGTCTGACTCACTCACACAAAAAAACAACAACACTGGAAACACTGATAAAGTTTTCCCAGATCTTGTGGAATTGTAGATGCTCAAACTGTTTTTTGTCACTTCAAGAAGCCTTTATTATAAAACAACAAAAAAGACCTTGAGGTGGGATTGTTTCCTAAACTGCAGTTTCCAAGATGAAAAATAAACTTCTTGTTTTCTCTTAACCTCTGTGGTTCCTGTCCACACGGATAATCTCAGTTTTATACGCCCTGATTCCAGTGGTGGAATGTAACTAAGTACATTTACTCAAGTACAATTTTGAGGTACTTTACCTGAGTATTTCAATTTATCTAACTTTATACTTCTACTCCACTACATTTAGCTGACACAACACAGAAACGACAATTTACAGCATCAAGCCGAGCTCGAAATATGATATATTACAAATGAGACAAAACTAAAATCATGAACAAGACCAAAACCAACAACAATCTCAATACTTTCTGACTTTGCTTCCTGCTTTTAAATGCACACAATATTTAAAATATACAATATTGGGAATTTCTTATCCTTTCAAAAAGAACACTTCCGATATAAACACAGATTTATTTTCACAACCATTTTTACAATTCCTCACTGGATATGATATTTTTCAGAGTCTGTAAGCGCTTCACCGTGCTGTAACTTCATCTGTAAACACCCGACTAACATCCAGCTCAGGGGAACAAAAAGCAAGATATGAACATTTTATCCCAGCATTATCTCTGACACACACTGAACCTGCTTCAGTTCTGGACGTGTGGATGTTACATGCACAGCGCCTTTTCAAAATAAACTTCCATGTTCAGAGAAAACATTTAAATTTAGTTAATAAAACCACCTGACTAAGGTTAGGGTAAAAGACAAACAAAACTTTGACTCTTGTTTTCACACGGGACATGAACACCGACCTCCTGGGTCAAAGTCCAACTTTACTTACACTGTTACGCTAACCTGTTAACGCTAGCGGGTATGCGTTAATGGGCTAGCGTTAGCGGGCTAGGGTTAGCGAGTTAGCGTTAGCGGGCTAGCGTTAGCGGGCTAGGGTTAGCGAGTTAGCGTTAGCGGGCTAGCGTTAGCTTACTCAGTGTTAATAAAAACGTAATTGCCATCCATAGCGATCAAGACGAGCACCACCCGTGTGTTGTACCGTTGTTGGGTTCGGAGCATAGACTGTAAAACTAAAAATAAATATCAGACTTTAGTGTGAAATGCTCACAGTCCTGAACTGGAGATAATAACAAAGACGTCACATGCAGCACACCGAGAAGAAGGATGAGGAGAAAGAGAGAAAAAGTTTTAGCAATGGATGCCACATCTGTACAGAGGTGTGTGCAAATTTAAAAATCTGATTCCATGTGAGTTGTGCTGTTCACACTGTGAGAAAATCCTTTTTTTGCCTGCAGTCTGAATGTAGCCTGTGTCTCAGTGTGTGGCCTAAAATAAATCAGTAAACTGGAAGAGAACCCAGAGTGCAGAAGATTAAAAATAATTTGTGTCCCCCCCCCATTATTGGTCCAGTTCATGCACTGTTCATGGCATCAGTTTTTCCATAATCATCTTGGTAGATGAACAGTTTGTGGATTATGCACTAACTCTGCCTTCATTCCTGCATGTTGCGCTCCTCTTCCTACTTCTTGGCGATTAGATTTCCGACCCGCTGCATGAACCTTCCCAGCTTGTTTTCCGTGCCGCTCTGTGCGTGATAACTTGGATATCCCGAGTCGTTCCTGTTGAGGGAAGAGCTTTTGTCTTTCTGTGTGGGATACTGAGGAATACTGTCCGTGCTGAGGAAATATTCGAACCGACTGTAGGCTTTCTCCTTCCTGGTGGGATAGACCGCCGCTCCCTCGTCCTCCGGAGTGCTCCTGGAGCCTCGGTCCTGCTCCGCCGCTGGGTTCGACTTCTTCTTGCTTAAACGCTGAGGAGATAATCTCAGGAACGGGGATTTGTGCTTCTCCGTCTCTGGCTGGCTGCCAAGAGAGCTGGGCGACCTGGAGGAGCTCGGGGAGTGACCTTTCTTTGGCGTGTGCTCTGCAGCAGGCGCCCGGGAATGATCTGCTTTGAGCTGCTGGTTCGATCCTGAGGAACTCTGGGATCTCAGTGAGGCTCGTCTTTGGAGCGACTTCTCCTCTTTCTTGGATGCTTTCTTTTCATCCGACGAGAGCTTCGAATATACTTTCATTCTCAGGGAGTTCTTCCTGTGAAGCGGCGGCTCCTCGCGCTGTGTTTGCTTCTTCTCTGAGTGGCTCTTCGCTTCTGCTGCCTGCTGGGATCCTGCAGGAGTGTTTAAAGTCTTCGGGACAGTTTGCACCTCACTGGATGCTGATTTCTTTCTCTCTCTTGGAGCGGCTGATCCGGAGCTGTTGGCCACCTTCCCTACAGACCCAGAGCTTCCTTTGACCTGGTCCTGGCGCGGCGGTTCTGCAGGTGAGCTGGGTTTCACAGGGTTCTCCTTTGGAACAGGCTTCTCCTCTTTTTTAACCTCCTCGGTTTCTTCTTTGAAAGCGGTGGAGTCGGAGCTGTTGACGCGGGAGCCCTCTTTCTCTTCGGGGATCTGGGTGAGAGACTCCATGGCTCTCGGGTGCTGGAGCCCGCTGGGCTGCAGGTGGGCGAGCTTCAGCGACGGGTCGTTTAGCTTCATATCTAACTCAGCTGCAGAGATTGTTCTGGAAAGAGGCTCGTGCCAGTCGTACGTCGGCGTTGTCTTTCGCTCTGGAGCCATTGCAATATCGTAGTGCGAGGTGGAGCGCTGGCCGTCAGTGAGAGGTAGCTGTCTTTTGTCGCCTTCCTTATTCGGCTCACTGTCAGTCTGCTGCAGGCCGTGACCGTTTGGAGTATTGGACTCACTCTGCCTCGGGTCCAGACCTCTTAACGGAGTCATATACTTCGTCCTGTCCAGAGTCTGATACCTCAGGGACTCTTGGCTCTGCCTGAAGTTGGTGTACTCCTGCAGACTGAGCCTCTTCTGCCTCATCTCTTCCATCCTGAGCTTAATGTCCCGCGACCTGTTGTGGATCAGCTGTGACTGGTGCTCGTTCAGGCCCGTGTGGCTGCTGTACGGAGACGCCAGCGGGGACATGGCGTCACATGACGCATCTAGAGGCATGTCGCCGTCGTTAAAGTAGGCGTCCATCTTCCACCTGTGGAGCGACGTTTCAGAGTTGAAGGGTATCAGGTTCTGGTCGGCTCCGTAGCGAGTTCGGTGCCTCAGGTGCTGCTGACTCAGCCGGTTTGTTGGGAGCAGGTTGGGTCCAGGCTTCTCAGGAGGGAAAGGGACTCCGATGTCTTTAGTCCCCATCCTGAGCCGAGTTAATGAGTTCAACATCTGCAGCTCTCCGCCGTAACTGTGTCCCCGCACCAGGTTCCCCATATCGAGACAGTGGGACTGGTGCAGCCGCTCCTGCACGCTCTGACCCCTCGTCATCATGGCGGCGCCGTTAAACCTGTCGTCCTGCGCGCTCCTCATGCCGTGCATCACTTTGGGTCTTATGTGAAGTTGGTGGAGGGAAAGCTGGCTGGAGTTTGGGCTCTGCAGGCCCACAGGGTCTCTCAGGTACTGCGCAGGAAACCTCTCCGTGGACAGAACGGCGGGCACCGTGGAGCGAGCGTACAGCCTTCGAAACTCCTCGTCGTACGAGCCGACCAGCTGACCTGTGATCACCAGGACCATGCTGAGGTTGATCTTCTCAAACGACCACGTGTAGCTGGAAAAGAAGAAGACGTTTACTACTTTTTTGCTTTTTACAAAACAATAACAGTCACAAAATTCCCCAAAATGTAACGAGGGGAATTTCAGTTTTGAGCACAGGTTGATTTAAGAATAAAGGTACATTTATGACCTATAATTTGATTTATTGTTGGGGAATGCATGCGGAAAAAGTAAAAGTAAGACTGACTCACCCGTATGTTCCATGCATCACCGTCCTGGAGTCCACCAGAATAAATCTCTGCTCCAGATCTCCATAAAACTTCACCCCGGACTGACAGCGATACTGCGGCCCGCGAACCGTCCGCACACGGATGTTCTGATGAGAAGAGAAATAAATAAGTTGTCAGGTTAGAGATTCATCAGCCACAGAAAAGAAAGAAGAAGAAACAAGTTAAATTGTGTCATTTTTTTAACTGAGCAGTTGTCGTATTTTTTACTAAAACCTGCAGTAACATTTTTTGGCCACTTGGGGGCAGGGGAAAAAAGTTGTTGACATATTATCATGTTTTAAGTTTATATATCAAACTAACAACCAAAGATTAATCTATTCATACACCCAACTGATATGAAACATTACTCTAAGAAGAGTTTCTGGCCATCTGATGATTTCTTCTTTTTAAGGTTTTTGCTCATCTGCCTCTTAAGCTGCTAAATACTCCAATTATTTGTTCACCAGCTTCAAAAGTTACTGAAGTAAAAGTGCAAAAGTGAAAGTACTTGTTATGCAGAATGGACCCACTCAAATATAAATACATTACTGTTTTATTATTATTATTATTATTGATGCATTAATGTAAGCAGAGTGTGGATTTTCTTATTTGAACTACTTAATATGTTGCTTTCATTTTAAATTTATCATGTTTTTTATGTTAAATATTGACCTGAACAGCAACAGTACTTGTAAGTATTTAAAAAATAAACCGAAGAATGCCAAAACTCAGGTTAAATACTGTTCACGTCATCGGCTTTTCAAAACAAAAGCATTGCAACAGAATCTGGAATGTGACGCCGCCTGTTTAAACGTCGCTCCGGCATGTGAAGGGAAGGTTTCTGCTTAATGACACAGAATTAATTCAGCTGCTTCATGGGTTCGTTTCGGGTTAAAGTCGTCTCGGAGCTCCTGTCAGCTTGTTTTACATCAGGGAAACAGTTAAATAGTCAGTAATGATGTGCAACAGATTAGAGAGAATAAAACACACATATATTTAGTATATATTTTAGAGTTTTGTAAATTGTACGCAGAAATTATGCTATGTGTCGATCCGTCAGGCTGTCAATCAATCCAACACTCGGAGTCGGAGTTTATATAACAACACAACTTTAATGTAGAAAAAATCCTGCTTATTGTCTGAAACAGAAGGATTTTATTTGACTTTTATGCTTTATGAACCTTTTTTTCCTTCCATAAAAGTGTCCCAGGTTGAACTTTTTGACCTTCTGCATTGGAAAATCAGTTTATTTTTAAGTAAAAGTGACATTTCCATTTTAATCTGGACACATTTTCCTTCACTAGATTTGATTTGTAAACATAATCTCAAAGTAAACAAAGTGTTTCATGGAAATTAGGAAACTGGAGCCTTTTCCATTTACATTTCCAGCTCTAACACACAACAAGATCAAACTTGTGCGTCAGCTTCTCTCCAGGCTGCTCTTTTCATCTGGCTACTGGCGAAGCAATTTGATCGCAGAGCCGTCGCCGTGTTGCCTCTGACGACTTGTTTCTGGGGCCGATGCTGCTCGACAGGAAAATCCAGCCGCGCCAACAGATCTGTCCTGCGGCTGCTGCGGCCGCTCATATGATAATGACAGGTAGAAACACACACGGCGGGGAAATGCTGCATGAATGACAGCGCTGTTCACCAGGGTGTGGAGCGAAATGTCAGACTTAATCCACTAAATGCTGCTGCCAAGGGAAGAAAGGTCATGCCACAGGCGAAGGAATACACAAACACAAGGCTGACGGAGCAGATTTTTTGTTTTTTAACGAGTTATTGTGTCTTTCCCTTCCCGTGTCTTCAAACTTCTCTAATTGAGCACAAGATGGAAGATGGAAGAAATGATTCAGAGTCTATAAATGTTCCTAATGTTCCTGTTCTCACTTGAATGAATGATGCAATATGAAAGCATTGAAACATTAAACGTGCCTTGTTGAGTTTCTCACAAATCTTATACCTTTTTTTTTTACTTTTGCGCTGCAGCTGTACGGTGGCTGACAAGGGCCAACGCACTGCAAACAGCAAAACGCTGCAAACTCAAGAATGATGCAAAAGTCAGAAACACACAAACACATAAAACAAATGCAACAGAAAAATGCTGCAATCACAGAAAAGAGGCAGAAATAAAAACTTACAAACCCACAAAAGAAATGCCAAAGAAAAATGCTGCAAATACCAAAAACACACAAAACCCCAAAAACTGCAAGACAGAAATTCTGATAATTCACTAATTTTGTGTTTTTTCTGTTGTTTCTGTTGCATTTGTTTTATGTGTTTGTGTGTGTTTTTTACTTTTGCATCATTCTTGCATTTGCAGCATTTTGCCGTTTGTGGTGTGTTGGCCCTTGTTGGCCACCGTACAACTGCAGCGCAAAAATCTAAAGATTAATATAAGATTTGTGCAGCAAATGTGTTTTTGTGAGAAACTCAACAGGACAAGTTGCTGCTTTTTTAAAGTCTCACTTTCATATTGTATCATTCATTCAAGTGAGAACAGGAACACAAGTCTTTGCATCATTCCTGTTTGCAGCGTTTTACTGTTTGTGGTGCGTTGGCCCTTGTTGGCCACCGTACAGCCGCTCTTACAGAAACTGATGCATGCAGTATGCAGACGATTAGGACCTGAGCTTGCTGGTTTGCATACTGCACAATGTTTATCATGCTGTAAGTCTGGGCAGGACGGGGCCTGCTGCACCTTCAGCAGGTCCAGCAGGTTGTTATCAGCCCTTCCAACGGCTGGTTCATACTTCAGTTCTGTTTAGTTTCTCTCATGTTTTCTCACCTTGAGGTCCTGGATGTTGACGCCCACCATGCGGGACATGGTGAGGAAGCTCTTGAACTGGGAGTGATCCAGCAGCAGGTAGACCACCACCCCCCTCAGCGTGGCAGTGATGATCTCTTTAAAAATATCCACGTCTGTGAACACGTCCATTGCCATGGCAACAACCTGGAGACACAATAAACACGTGGAAACATTTTTTCAAAGATATAATAAAAACATTAGCAGATGTTTGAGGAGTCAACGTTAGAACTTATAGAGACATTTTAACCCTTTTTACATTTTCCTCTCTGTGTTCTTTTGTTTCTCTGCACATATTTAACATATTTAACTATGTGCATGTCTGCAGCCTCTCCTGTCCTCTCCTCTGGGCTCTGTGTAAACAGCCTCTCCTGTCCTCTCCTCTGGGCTCTGTGTAAACGTGACCGTTGGTCTCAGCAGAATCAATCCTGGCTTCACAGAGTCTCTGAGGAGCAGAATTTAATGTTTCTAACAGGATCTGGTTTGATTTTAAAGGACACATGAAGAAGAAAGAGACTCTGACACTAACAGACACATTTGTAGCTTCGTTTTGTTGTTTTTACAGTTTCTTTCTACTATAAACACATTTTTGACATGCTTTTCAAACCCGAGCTTCAAAGAATGTGTGAAAGGTTTTCCGATTTCAGATACGTCACCAAAACAAAGAAAAAGAAACAGTTTGCATGCATTAAACACAAACTGTTTCCCAACATGTAATGTGTGTTTTGTCTGACGTTTCATACGTGATGTTTGTACCTTTTGCAAACAGTTTTGCTTTGCATTGTTTGTATTATATCGTTTGTATGTTTGTGCTGCCTTTTAACGTTTTCCTGCCCTGCAGCCACTGATGCAAATTAACTTTTAAACTAACTCTGACTCACCTGTTCTGTTGAGCATGACCTTTTAAAAAGAGCTACTGAACTAAAAACAAACAAACAGAAAATACTACTGAAATTTAGACTTAGAATCTCCTTTTTTTTAGGGAAACTTCCAGTGTCACAGCAGCAAAGTGGGAAGACGGAGAGGAGCTTCAGTAAAAGGAAATAAACAGTAAAGAAGCAGAATAAACTAGAAGTATAAAAAAGCAATAAATATAAAAAAGTATTAACATTTGTCTTCACCTTCTGCACTGTGATCAGACATCTAAAGACATGTTTAAAATTCCTCCTGGGATGCTTTTCATGCTTTGAATTAAAGAGTGAACCCGTCTTTTCTGGGGCGATATAAATCTTTACGAGGTGAATTATTAACAGCGCACATCGCTGAGAGACGCTCAGTGAATGTCAGAGGAGCGGCTCCCTGAGGCGGGAAAAGCACGGCGGGAATCATCTCGTCTCTGCTGATTTATGGTTCGATCCGACTGGATTTCACACTTTGTTTACAGCAGGTGGATAAAAAAAAACAGCTGTACATTTTAGCATGTTTAGCTGGAATTTGTGCATCCAGCTCCTGCAACCTGACACACACACACACACACACACATTTGTGAATGATTACTTTAAACTTTGGAGACGGGGATCGTTCAGGCCGGGACTCGTCGGCGGGTTAATGTCATGTGTCAGAAGGTGAAACATGGCGTTCGTTTTCACCGTTTCCAGGAACGACTCAGTCTGTGACTAATAACTCGCCTCAGGAGCTTCATTCTTCCTGCAGCTCACCTGTAACGTTAGTAGCTGCTGGAAACACATTTCTGCACCATAATGTTTTTATGTTCATTATGTTACAGCTGATGAATATTTAAACCAGTGATTCCTATATATATCATAGAGTTTGTTTCAGCTGCATTTATTTTATTTCTACACTTTCCAGAGTGAGGACTTTTATTTTTCTACTTGTGTTTCTTTATAAATAATTCAATAAATCTTTATTTGTATTTAAAAAAATAATCATCATGTCCTTTTATTGCCCCTTTTTATTATTTTATATTTATTTACATAAGTTTTTGTACTTCTTCCCACTCCTTTTTCTAACGGTATGGTTTTGTATACTACCTACTTTATATCATTCTTTTTTTTTCTTTTTCTCATTTTTATTTCTATATGCTTGTTCGAAAATAAATAAAATGAATGATTGAATGAATATTAAATTGTATATTTTTTTATCGTATATTAATCATGTTATTCCCATTGTAGGACTTTTATTGCCCCTTTTTAAAATCATTTTATATTATTTAAATGTTATTTATTTTATTATATATTAATCATGATATTCAAGTCCCACGGTAATCAAATTATTGTCCTTTTTTTTTATCATTTTATATTATTTAAGTTTTATATATTTTATTGTATATTATTTAAAAATAATCATCATATTCAACTCCCAGAATATACTTATTATTGCTCTTTTTCATTTTTTGAATTATTATTTTAAATTATTACTGTTATATTATTATTATAATTATAATTATTTTTGCATTATATATTATTTTAAATAATAATATTTCAAAGTCTCAGCATTCTGCATAACTAGTACTTTTATTTTGAAACTTTAAGTACATTGATGCTGATACTTTAACTTGTAGTGCAGTAAATCTGAAGAACCTGAATACTTTGTTTATCAGATTAATTACTGTGTTTAAATATCTTTTACTGATGATACTTTGTGGGAAAACTGCTCTATATCTCAGTGAAAGCAGGATTTTTGTTATTTTTTCTCCATGTTACTGTGTTTAAAAACAGAGCAGAACTCTCAGTTTCTCGATGAGTGATAATCTCACTGCAGGACGCAGCAGGATGATCATGTGACCCGGCGCTCGGCGGCTGCAGGCTTCCACACGACCACGAGTCAGATCCAGTGAGGCTGCTCAGAGTCAGTGACGTGTTTCTGCACGTTTTATTTCAATGGATGGATGCTCCTCGTATAAGTGCAATAATTATCTCGGAACAATTATCAGTTGACATCATTCTTTCCCAGAAATCCACAGAGCTAAATTAGGAGATGACGGACATATTGTGCAGGACGGGTTGGAGATGTTTCTGCTGTTTGAATCCAGTGCAACACAAAGAAAAAGCAAACAAGAATCTCTTCAAAACTTATTCACGAGAACTGATTAAAGCTGCAGTCAGCAGGTTTTTATTCTCGTCTCTATCTGTTCAGAAATTCAAATTATCTGAGAGGAAACTAAACTTGTGCACCTTTTCTTCTCTGTTTTCAGGCTGTAGAAAATCTGTCCCATGACTGGAGACTTTGAACAATCACAGGTCGTTTTTAGAGATGTTTAGAGTGTTTTTATTGGCTGTATTTATAAAAGCAGATGTGCATTTACGTCATTTTCATCAAAACTCCTCAGATACCAAAGCACAAGACGCCCTTCTCCGTCCATTTTAAAAGCATACTGGCTCTTAGTCGTACAAAATGAAGAATAAAGACGTAAATATTGAATTAATTACAAGAATAAAGCTAAACTAATGAATTAACTACGAGAATAAAGTCGTACAAGATTAATTAATTACGAGAATAAAGTTGTAAATATTGAATTAATTATGAGAATAAAGTTGAAACTAATGAATGAACTACGAGAATAAAGTCATACAAAATTAAGTAATTACGAGAATAAAGTCGTAAATATTGAATTAATTATGAGAATAAAGTCGTAAATATTTAATTATGAGAATAAAGTCATAAGTATTTAATTAACTCCGATAATAAAGTCGTACAAAATGAATTCATCAAGAGAATAAAGTCGAAATTAATAAATTACGAGAATAAAGTCAGAAACATTGAATTAACTACGAGAATAAAGTCGTACAAAATGTTTAATTTAACGAATTAATTATTTTCTACTTCATTCTCGCAATTAATTCATTATTTTTGACATTATTTATCGTAATTAAATAAATATATATTTCCTAAATGTGGCCCTAATGCTCCCTTGTGATAATAATAATAAACTTTTAA
>CAFUXE010000825.1:200519-214515 GCA_903364295.1 Serranus cabrilla | reverse complement strand
CCATGCTGGCGAACTTGCCGCCCTCGAAGGTCACCCTGGTGTGCTCGCTGGACGACACCTCCTGCTCGTTCTTGAACCAGGACACCTCGGGGGTCGGCTCGCCCCACACGGTGCAGGTCAGGCTCAGGGACTGCAGGGCGACAGGAAGCTCAATATTACTATTACAATATTAATATTACAGCGTCAACTTCACTCAAAACGGACTTTAGTATCAGCAGTACCACAAGTTTACACTTTGTTATGTGTCTCGAGTTATTTTTACGTATTTTATTTTATTTTTTTCATTGTATTTTACTGTCTGTGTTTGTTTTTACTGCCTGTACAGCACTTTGACTGAAAGCTCTTTATAAATAAAATGTATTATTATTATTATTATTATTATACCTCTTAGGTATTGACTGAAACAACAAACATTATGATAAACTGCGCTTGTGAAACGACACCTGCAGTCAGTTCTTGTCCGCAGTAAACTTTTACTAGTTTAACAGAAATCATCCTTTTGTGTGTTAAAACATTTATTGTCATTAAATCGTTTGGGGGACGCTGCAGGTGTGTGTGTGCTAACTTTAGCTAGTGTTAATTAGCAAGTTAGCATCAGTCGAGTTTGTACAGTTATTACATAAATATTTGAGTACTTTCAAAATGTATTTGTGTAAAAATCTTTTGAATTACGTACTCAGTTGGTATCCTGTTAAAGGTTCTTGTATCAGTACTGATATTTAAATCTTTTAAATGATACCCAGCCCTAATAAGCTCTGTACCGAAAAAATAAAAACTATAATAAACCCACTTATTCCCACAGAAATGGTTCCTAATATGGTCGTAAGATAAACCTGAGGGGTCGCAAAAGATAAGATAAACATATAATTTTATGCTGCAGAAGTGATGATTTTTTCAGATCTTTTCTCTTTCTTGCAAATTGCTGTGAAGCTTTTAAAGCCTTAAAGCCTCAAAAAAGTATAAAAATAATCTAAGAATTAATTCCTGTCCTTGTAAAAAGCAGTTTGTCCTGAAAACCAGCCAGGAAGACGACAAAACAAACAGATTTCACTGCTGTGCAGGAAATCATCATCAGTTTGTAGGTCTCCGTCTACTTTTTCTCCACATTTAGACTTTTTTCTTGACTTTGTATTTCTACTTTATTCTCTTTAATAGTTTCATGTGGTTTTAATATAATAGTAATAATAATTAATCAATAATTCATAGTTTAATTTAATAGTTTAATCATTAATAGTTCTTTTTTTTAGCCCTCTTCCTCTTCTGTAAGAATATCCAGTAACAAAGTAACAGATTACTTATTTGAAAACATCTTTGAATTAAAATTAAATTAATTAAAAAGTACATTATCTTATAAAGTAAACCTATAGAGTATCTGCAGTTCTGCCCTGACAGCAGATTTTCACTCTGTGTTTCAGCTCTTGCTTCATGTTGGAATGCGGCCGGGTCGGTGCAGCTCGTCGACCCCCTTATTATCACAAACAAACCCTCTGAAATTAATGTGGTTTTGCACATTATTATTAACACATCCTCACCTTCTCCTCCATAATAGTGACGACGTCAGGCAGCCCGCCGACCACTCTGCCGCGGTCTGAGAGAGACAACAAACACAGAAAGAAGAAACTTCAGCGGCTGTTTGCATTGTGAAGCCGCGTCAGACTCCACCTGCCTCAGAGCAAACAAGCAGCTCAGAGGAGGAACGTGAAGCTGTGACTCTTTGAACTGCAACAATCAGTCGCACTTTGCATGCAAATAACTTCTCAGCGAGGCGACGTTTGTCTAAAAATGATCAGAATGTCGCCCGAGCAGGACGGGATCTCTAATAAAAACCAGAAATATTTCTCTTTAACAGTCAGGAGGATAAATAATGAGATACTCACTCTTCTCTGCAAATGCAGCCGCCCTGAAAGACACAAAAAAGTATATATTAATATGATTTAAATACAGATTAAAGATGCATGTTCACAAACACAAAGTGTGAGACAGCTCACTTCAGTCTGAGGTATTCTTCATAGGCGTCGGTGTACGCTGCAAACAGAAAAATCATCATTTTAAAGCCAGGAAACCTTTTATCGACAAGAAAAATATGACTTTATTTATCCTGCAATGTCACAGCAGCTCAAGAAACAGACACACACATCTAAAAACAGAATAAAGAGTATACATACATACGTTATATACACGTTTTTGTTACCTTGTCCGGAGAGGTCGAAGGTCCTGGTGTGGGTCTGCACGCCGTCGGAGATCTCGATGGAGTATTTGCCCTTCTCCTTGTCTGAAGGGTCGCAGACCTGCATCCAGGCCATCTCAGCTGTGCCTCCGATCCTCATCTTCTCAGAGGAGGCGATCTTACTCTCCCTGCAGGGTCACAGCACACGTTAATGAAGCAGCAGGAAGGGGGAAAAAAAACGGTAAATAATAATAAACAACTGAAGTTATTTTACAGATCATTTCTTTCAAAAATATGGATAAAATGCAGCAAATATCTGCCGATCTATATCTTGAAAAAAAATTGCCATGGGGAATTTTTAGCTTATTTTGAAATAATTTATTTTAATTTATTTTTTATAAAATAAATTTTAAAAAAAAGTGCCTTCATTTTAAATTCAGCGATTTGTGCACTTGTATTTTTTTTTTTTTTACATAGAGTCACTGTAGAAATAATTAAGCAGTTGAACAATAAAATAATAATAGGAAAAAATCATCATATGAATTTGCAGATTCATATTTTTACTTTTATTTTATTTTTTTTTACTTTTTTATGAAATTTTAATCAAATCAAAAATCAAAAATTATTTTATTTATCCCAGAGGGGAAATTCATCAATGTAAAAAAAAGCAAGAAAAAACATGTAAAATCTCTGGAAAACACTTAAAAATAAATTTGTTTTTCAGTGTGTCTGAGGGCTTTTATAGTGATTCCATGACAGTGAGCTTTACTTGTGTTTCCAGACGGTCTTCATCTCCTCTGTGTAGTAGTTCATGTAGCACTGCAGCCTGATGCCCTCTGGTGTACACTGCAGCACCAGCTCAGAGGCAGACGCACCTGAACACACACACACACACACACACACACACAGTCAGAGGAAATCATGATCTATATTACACTTTATATTATATCAGCTTTATCTGTGTGAAAACGCATTAAACTTTTCTGTACATTTGCTTTTTCACTTGATCCTGAGGAGCTGCTGCTCTTCACCTTCCAGTAATTTTAGTAACTTTACATGTTTTTTTGCTTTGTACTTCTGACCTGGAAAAGATTTGGTGCCTGATCACAAAACTTTATTGATACATGAGGGAGAAAACCAGATACTGACTGTTTTCCTGCCTCGATGCAATGCAAAAAAATCTGACATAAAGGGTTTTTATTCTTTGTTATTTTGTAAAAAACAAATACAAAAGGAGCTGCACATCACACTGGAGTGATTTAATAACTTAAAGTGTGCACTCTCCAGTTATAATTAAATAGGAAAATAGAAACATTGGATCAGTCTCTGTATCAAGTTACTTGGATCAAGTGGTGCAGAAGTATTTCATCTCTGATTTGTTCGAGGCATCAGTCGAGAAACTCACCAGCGTTCTGGGCGAGGGCGTTGATGATGTCGTCAAACACTGCAGATAAAGAAAAAGAAACCTTTCAGCTTATGTTTATGATAATAACAAATATTAATCGTCAGAGTAAATGAGCTCTGTCTGAACACTGAGGACGAACCTTTGCCGGAGATGTCGAAGGCGGACGTGTCCTTTCCTCTGTCGTCGCTCAGCACGGCCTTGAACACGCCCTGATCCTTCCTGGAGAACTGGAGCAAACAGAGAAATTAAAAACATTACAAATATCTTTAAATTATTTTTGAAACACATACAAAAATTCTTCCATATTTAAAAAAAAGTACTAAATTGAGACAGCAGCTGATTGTTAAATCTGCATTTTACAGTTTGTTTTTTATGCTTAATTTTATTTTATGGGCTTTTTTTTTATTAATATATTGCATATATTATATCATTTATTTATTTATAAGTGTTAAAGCTTTATCGATATCAACAAGCCAATCAAAACAGTGCTTAATCTTTATAAGTTTTTCATTTTTAAATATTTCCTCTTGTTTAAATAGTTAATACCTTCCTAATATCTTATCTTTTCTAAGAACATTTTCTAATAAGATTATATTATGATGAATATTATTGTCTAAACCAATAAACAAGTAAATAAACTTCCAGCACCATGTGCATGATTGTGCTATATAGTGAAAAATAGTAATAAAAATAATAAAATAATAATAAAAATAATAATAAAATATAGAAATTTTAAAAATATAAATAATAATAATAATAATAATACAATTAGCACTATTATAAAAACACTGAGGCAATAAAATACAGTTTGGCATCTAAAAAAAGCACAAAAAGCAGCTACTGCAGTGCTAAGTAATGTCCAATTTACAGAGAATAAATGGAATAAATAGAATAAGAGGTAGATATATAAATAAACTGACATATATACAGTAATAAGGGGCGTGTTGTGCTGCAGTAGTTACCAGAGGGATGGGCAGAGCGCACACTCCAGACTGGACGTTAGGAGGAGTTTCTGGAACGATCTCATCGTCCTCTTTGTACCAGTGGAAGGACGTCTCCTTCTTTACATTAGCCACCTAACACACGATATAATACAGGAGTAAGACAAGGATTCATTCATGCTACTGAGACAATATAAAACCATTTGAAAGGTTGATTTATTTGTTACCTTGCAGGCGAGCATAACAGTGCAATCCTCAGTGACGGTGAAGTACAGATACTCAGAGAAATGAGGACCTGAAATGACAATTTTATCAGTCCAAGAATACAGAAAGTTACAGTGAAAACATGTTTTTATGCAGATGATACTGTTTTATACACTTTAAGAAAGTCTTTAATTTAATACCAGCAGTGTGCATTTGTTAAAGTGGATCTTTAAAAACCCATGTAGACAATTCAAGTCACAAATTAATGATACAACTTGTTGTTTTTGTACAGGAGCAGATCCCGTTTCCCATTTTATTGCAGGAAAAAGAATCTTGGAAACGACGTTTTTCTCTGTATTTGATTATGGAGTATGGATTATGGGTTTTATGCAGTAAATGCTAATCCTGCAAAGACAGAATTCAGATTTTTTTGCTGTATTTGTTGGAAATAATGTGCAGTAAACAGAAACTTCAGCAGAGGTGATTAAAAAATCTGATTTTAGGTGTTACTGTTTTACATAATATGCTTGTATTTTTTATTCCTGTTGCTATTTTAGAAAGCAGTTATCTATAATTTGTCATGCTGTCTATGTGTATGTAAATATTAGCTATTTTTTATTGTATATCTATGCCATTAGCTTCATTTAAACACTTTATTTTCTCTGTATCAGGTCTCCCTTGTAAACGACTTCTTCCTCGTAGATAAAGTATATACAATTATTAAATATCATGAAATAAAATCCATTCTAATTAACATGAAAAACACTGTAACTTCTGTGGAATAAATGACTCTCTTCCAGGTCATTATGTGAGTTGGTACCTTGCTTCCTGATGTGCTCTTTCCTCTGGAACTCGGCCTCCCGCAGAGCAACTTTGAACACTGAAACAGGAAAAAAAACAGGATCAATAAATAAGTTAAATGGTGGAAGAAGAACTCAGATCGTTTAGTTAAGAAGTGGGATAAAATGACCCCACTACAAGTTAAAGTCTGTAAAATATTTCCACACAGATCAGACGTAAATACATTTCCCACATACTGACGAAATGATGTTTATCTAATAATAATAATACTGTGATAATATAAATCAGCTCACCGTCTCCCACCAGCACCAGGGAGCTCTGGGTTTTGGCTTTGCCGTCGTGGATCTGGACGGTGTACGTTCCCTCGTTGGCTCTGGTGAAAGTATCCACCGTCATCTGGATGATTCCTGTCGCCACATCGTGGCTGATCTTGACTCCCTGGGAGCAAAAACAAGGAAAATGCACATAAAAACATTGACTCGAGGTGGGAAAATAGTGAAAAAAGAGGACAGAAAAGCTAAATATTTAAACAAACACTGTAGGTTGAGTAACACGATCACCTTTCAGTATTTAATTTGAAGGAAACCTGAGAGTTAAAAGGGATATTAGAGCTGTTTGATAGGTTCAGATGCTGCCGTATTTGTTTTGTTTCCTTGATGACAACCTAACAATAAAAGTTCAAACAAAGCCGGGGAATAATTTATTTATATGTATAATAATTTGTTTAGAACGTGCTTTTGTCTCTAACCACATTGCTTATGTATTGTTTATTGGATTTATTGTGTTTAAGTATTTATATATACATTATTTTTTATTGTTTTGTTGAGCAAGTTCCTCAAAATTGTACATAAAAAGATGCATCTTTGTGTTTTCAATCAAATGTTTTTCCTCCACTGAAGCTTTTAAGACAAAAGACCAAATCATGTGTTTATCATAATTTGTATTTTCATTGTAATTTTGTATTGTTGATATTGTTCTTTACTTTTATAATCTCCCCCTTTTGATATGTTTATAAGTCGACCTCTTGCTGCTGCAATGGTGCAATATTATATTCAAGACGTGCACTTTGGTCCACTGCAGTTGTTTTTAACATGATTTTACATTTCAGTCAGTGTTTATAAATGTTCAGAAGCATCACCTCTCCAGTTTTGACCTCCTTGTCGTTGACGATGAACCTGTAGGAGACGGACGGAGACAGTTTGACGGCCTGCACCCAGAAGCGCACGTGACCCTTCTCCAAAATCTCGTAGTTCAGACCGTGCTTCAGAGGAACAACTGCACGGAAACAAAGCACACAAAAAGATGAGATCCTTGGTAATTTAACTGGTGTGGGAGGTTTTCTGATGAAGTACAACACTTGCCTGGATGCCTGATGGCGTAGCTGAGCTCCAGCATGGTGTTCAGGGCTGCAGAGAGGATGCAACAAACATGAGGAACAAATTCACCACAAGGACAAAACCTGACGAGAAGGACTAAAATGTGTAACTCCAGGACCTACCGTCCTCAGTCAGAGTGTGGCTGGCAGAGACTCCGTCGGTGTCAGTGACGACCACGGAGTATTTGCCAAGATCGTCTTTATCAGGGTTGGTGAAAGTCAGTCTGGAGCTGAAAACACAAGCACAGCAACTATTAAATATCTATTCAGGTTCACACATTCATAACCAACACATCTGCAGGAATAACACTTAGAAAAATATCAAAGTCTCGAGAAGATATCCCAAGTTAAGACAGGAAAGTCCCAAAACACAAATCAAAATTACAGAGAGCAAACCAGATGAAACCTCGAGGGAGAAACATGCGAAATGAAAGCTGCTAAAGTCCAGGCGGTGAGCTTACGTTCTGCCCTTGGCCGTGGCGGCGACCCTGGGACAGTCCCCGATGGCTTTGTAGTTCTTCGACCACACGAACTTGGACGTCTCGGAGATCTCACAGGCCTCCAGAGACAGGAAGACGTCTCCGGTCTCCTCGTCCACGCCGGCAATGATCTCTTTGGTGCCTGCAAACACAAATAACAAGCAAAATTACACAAAAACCCCCCAAAATAAATCTTAAATACAGCACTCAGGTCCACATTTAGCAAGAACGTATTCTGAGGAAATTAATTATTTGTTTTTTTTGTACACTTTTACACTTTACACTCATATTATACTGTGTGAAAACTGATATTCTGAGTCAAAAACAAATAATTACTTCAGTTGAACATTTAAAGTCCAAAAACTGTTGTAACACAACCATGCATCAATGTGCATTTGAATTTAATGAAGAGCTGTGAAATAACATAATATAAACACTTTTTGATTTAGATAACGTGATTTGATTGAGTTAAATATTTGTTTTAACAGTCAAAACTGTCTCAAACTGTGGTTTCTATATCTCTAAGTCATCGATTCTCCATTATTTGACATTTATTTGTTTAAATATGTAAAATATGTGAGTTTTAGTGAGTAATTCAACAACATCATGCTTAACGTCATCATTATAAAGCTTAGTTACAATCATATCTGCTAAAAGACTGCATTTGTTCACAGATTTAATTGTTGTTAAGTTGTTTTACCTGCAAGAGCTCTGGCACAGACCGGCTCAGACAGCTGGGAGGGTTTTCCAACACCTTTAGAATTGACAGAACGAACTCTGAACACGTAGGTTTCACCTTCCTCCAGACTGGTAACCTGCAGGAAACCACAGAAACACATTTACATCAGACAATGAAGAGGTAAAAACAGGGAAAACACTTTCTGGGATTTATTCGATTAGCACATAACTAACATAAATCTTTGGTTCCCAAATAGGAGTTACTAAAGAGGGGAAGGCGAGTCCAAATATAAACTAAAAAAGGCAATAGGGTCACTTATGCAACACCAAACTGCACCCTTGAAGGATTATATTGAAAACATGTATTTTGGGACACTGGCATTGAAGTATTTCATCCACTAGATGGCAGCAGTTAGTGAAGGCAATAGGGTCACTGAGCAATAATATTAATTAACGATATAAATTCCAGATGGTGTTCCTGATCACCGATCACCACCAAAATCTAACCACCTGTTCCTCGTCCCAATACACACATTGTCCGAAAATTTCATCCAAATCCGTGCAGAACTTTTTGAGTTATTTTGTACACAAACAAACAAACAATTCCCTGTGGTCGGCCTCCTACCTTCAGGAAACGGTGGCTCACAGCCTCCTCAGTCAGAGTAACAAAGTCTGATGAGCCTTTCTTGGCCATGTCCACCAGATACCCAGAGACAGCGCCGGCTCCCACGTAGACTGGAGCCTTCCACAGGAGGACCAGGGAGTGACTCCTCACCTCGCTGAAGCTCAGGTCGTAGGCGGGACCTGCAGTGAAACCAAACAAACACATGAGCAGGAACAACAAGACAAGAAGCCTCAGAGTTTTGGCTGTAGGTTTGGATAAAGTTTTACTATAAGGACGTTTTACTATAACTTAGCTTATAGTGAAACAATAAAAACATAAAGAACGAAAAGCTTCTCTGTCTTTTAGATCTAATTACCTTTAAGTATTTCTTTTACTTTTTGAATGCATATGTGCTTATTCTGCCCTTGTGCTGCAGCAACATTTTCAAAAAGATTCATGTTATCTTATTTTTAACCACAACTTCTTGACTTGAAGACTTAAAAAACAGTTATTCCAACACCCAGCAGAGCTTCAGTATCTAACAGGGCTGTCCTACATCCTGACAGATGATATTTCCCACAGGAGGACAGAAAGATGTCAGTATTAGATTATCATTTGAGAAGGTTCTCCCACCTGGCTCTTCCATGGTCCAAGCTTCACACTTCATGGGGTAGCTGGGAGCGGAGGGCAGGCCGACGCCGGCCATGTTGGCGGCCTGGACCTTGAACTCGTAGAAGGTTCCCTCCTTCAGATTGTCGACCTGAAGAGACGCAGAGACTCAATGAAAAAACACAAAAATGTTGCTAAAAAAGTGTTTTGAACCTTTGTTTTTTGGTATTAGTCCTTTACTTTAAGTTCAAAGTTCTGCATTCAAAACATTACACTTGAAAGAACCTCCCAAAAATAAATAAAAATTCTCCTAAAAATGAATACAGTTAATATAAATAAATTATTTAATAAATTAATAAAATTACCTAAAAATCGTATGAATTAATTTGCTGTTCTGTGAGAACCATCCATCTCTTGAAAAAATCAGAAAAACGCTGTTTTCAGCTTCGTGAGGATGACTTTTCCATTCCAACATTTTTTATTTTAAAGTAAAATCTAATATAAAATAATCTAAAAATCTTTTTTTAAATAAAAAAAATAATTATAAAGAAAAACAAGTAAATTAAAAAAAACAAAAAAAAACATAATGATCTAAAAATAATAAATAAATAAAATTACCTAAAAATCTTATAATCGTATACATTTATTTGCTGTCCTGTATCTAAAAAAATAATAAAAAAGCTGTTTTCAGCTTTTTGACGATAACTTTTCCAGCTGATCCGAGAAGGTTTTAAAGAACTAATTTAGCTGAAGAAGGAGGAGAATTTTCCTTCTTCCTTTAGTTTAAGACAATTTAAACATTCAGCACATCTGGAAATAAAAAGTTTTCACTGGAAAGGACGGGGAGGAAAAGCAAAGCTGTTGGAAAAATGTGGTGCAGAAGGAAATAAAGTTGTCTTACACAACACAATCATGAAATCATTTTGAGTCTGACCGCTGCCTCTCACCGTGCACATTCTCTCCTTGACGGCCAGCAGGTTGAACTCCTTCCACGCCAGCGTGTCGGCGTCACGCCTGTCGATGTAGTAGGCGTTGACCTTGGAGCCGCCGTGGTGCTTGGGGCTCCTCCAGGCCACAGTGATGGAGGAGCCGTCGGAGCTCAGCATGGTGATGCCGAAGGGAGCGCTGGGAGTCGCTGCAGCAGGAAAAAAATACTTTATGATTATTGTGCATCTTAGATATTTAACTGAAACATGTGAGCTCTTCATGCATTTGTTTTCGCAAACTACACTGAAAAAAAGGTAAAAATTAAACAGTAAACAGTCTGGCAGGAAAAGTTGCCCAACAACTTACAATTTCTTTAAAAATAAAGATAATATACATTTAAAATCTGTATTAAAAAATAAATTTCTGTGGAATAACTAAACATTTTTTATTGATTTTCTTATTTTTATATGACAGTGTTTGGTAATTTCTGCTGCTTGATTTTTTACCGCATATTTATGATTTATTTTTTCATTTTTTTACATTAAATCTGAAGTTTTACTGTAAAAAAGTTGCATTAAATTTATAATTTTTAAATTTTTATATAGAATTCACTGTAATTTAACATTCAAGGCCGTTAAACAATTAAATAATAATAATAATAATAATAATAATAATAATAATTAAAATGTCCCAGTATATTAATTTACAACTTTTATTTTATGGATAATATTTGTAAAATAGTTATTATAATATTATTTATATATTTTTTAATAATTTACTTTTTTTTTTTTAAATGGCGATTTCCCTTAATACATTTCTGCAAAAAAAAAAACTATTTTTTACAGTGCATATTATCACAAAACTACAGTGTGAATTCAAACACACATCCAGCTGAATAACTGTTCAGTAGTTTATACGGTGCAGGTGATTTTTGTGATTTTTCGGGCACTAAGATGTGAATTTTGTGCTGAAAATGTGCAGTTCTGTGATTCAAACACAATGCAAAGTGAAAGTGGACAAAGTGGGAGAAGAAATCATCACATCTATACCATACATACCATAATCTGCCCCTCTGCCTGGACAGAATGATGAAACAAGCCACACCGAAGGTTAAACTGAACATGTAGTGAACTATCACCTGCTCTGGATCCAACGTTTCCTTTATTTTAAGCACTCTTCATGTGTTTTAAGAGACAAACTGGTGTTCCTCTTACCGAGCGCCGGCTCCACGGCGATGGGAGACGACTCCTGAGATTCCTCACTGAGGCCGAAGACGTTGACGGCTTGGACGCGGAACGTGTAGCTTTCTCCGGGGATCAGACCGTGCACCACAAACCTGAGGCACAAACATCTCAGTTCACTCATTTCCCTTTTTTTATTTTAACAGTCAGCACATATATAAAAAGTCGAAATTATGAGAGAAAAAGTCGAAATTATGAGATAAAAAAGTCACAATTATGAGATAAAAAAGTCGAAATTTTGAGATAAAAAAGTCCAAATTATGAGATATAAAAGTCATAATTATGAGATAAAAAAGTTGTAATTATGAGACAAAAAAGTCAAAATTATGAGATAAAGAAGTCATAATTATGAGATAAAAAAAGTACAAAGTATGAGATAAAGAAGTTGAAATTATGAGATAAAAAGTCAAAAATAATGAGATAAAAAAAGTCAAAATTTAGACTTTTTATGTTATAACTTTGACTTTATCTCATAATTTCGACTTTTTAATCTTATAATTTCGACTTAATAAGGGCAAAAAAGAAAAGAAAAAAAGCGGATTTGATTTTTATAACTGTTGGAAATTGGCTTCCATATGTATGAGAATGATTCTGATTTTGCCTTTTAATAATATTTATGCTGATTTTACGATAAAGAATTTTTAAAAACGACAACTAAGGCAGCTCTGAAACGAAAAATACCAGTTTTCCTGCAGTTTCTAAAAGCCAAAATACTCTAAAGATAACCTAAAGAGCCGACGTCAACACAGGAAAAATAAACAGTTTCCTGTTTTCTTCTCTCATTCTGAATCCACCAGATCAGGATAAACGTGTTGAGCTGAAGCCTCCTGAGACTCTGAGACTCACCTGGACAGTTTGAAGGGCTTGTGGTTGCAGGGGAACCACTCCTTGGACCCGGCCACGCGGCCGTCGATGTAGTATCCCATCAGGTTCTTCGCAAGTTTGGGAGCGTCCCACTGCACAAACACGGACGACTTGGTGTTCCTGGTGGCGACGACCTTCCCGGGAGCAGAGGGGACGCCTGGTCAGGGACGGAGGGAGTCAGTGTTAAAAACTTATATTATCAGTTCATATTTTACCTTTTATTTAGGCTTTAAAAACAGATTTTATATGTTCATGTCAGTGAATAAATCCATGAACATTTTCCAAAAGATCAGCGGTCAATTCCAGGAATTTATTACCAAATTTATTTAAAAACTCGAGCATCTAAACCTCTAAAACGGGACAGAAATACTAATACAGCAACTATCTGTAAAAATCACTTCCTGCAGGTCTGATCTCAGGAAGTGTTTGGTAACTTCTGCTTGACTTTTTACCACATATTTATTTCTTTTTTCATTTTTTTTTTACATTAAATCTGAAGTTTTACTGTAAAAAAACAAAAGTTGTGTAATTTTAGTATTTTTATATAGAAATTCTCTGTAATTTAACATTCAAGACCATTAATCAATTGTTTGTCCCATTATATTTATTTACAGATTTGGACTTTTATTTTATGGATAATATTTGTAAAATAATCATTATAATATTATTATAAATAAAAAAATAAAATAAATATTTTAAATAATTTACTGTTTCTTAATGGCATTTGCACGTAACCTAGAAAAAAACTAGAAAAACAATGTAAAATGATTTTTACAAAATGATTCAATTTAAAGGTGCATATTATCACAAAAATACAGTTTCAATTCAAACACACATCTAGTTTAATATCCACACAGAAGCTTTATCTGCACATTTCCTGTTACAAAATGAATTCGTGAAACATGCACTTTGTGTCGTGTTTTTAATGAATAATACGTGAACAAACACGGTGAGTTTTAAAACTTGTGAAACAACATGTGGGATTTTTTTTAAAGATCCTGTGGAATTTCAAAACAACAAGTTAGAAGAAAAATCATTCCAGAAAATTTGACTGAGATTGGATTTATGGAGAGATTTATCTCCATTTTTATAAACTTTATACACCCTTAAATTCAAGATGCTTCAGTGAAATTCTGATACAGAAAAGCAGATTTTTTAAATATAAAAATATAAGTAAATGCATGTTTTATATACGCAATAAATGCAAAACAATTCATGAAAAGCTGAATACAAGAAGCATCAGATTTCATGAAGAAAGGAAACTGATTCTAATGAGTTTACGTGTTTTCTTTTACAGAAAAAGTGACTAAATTAAAATATAATGCACATTTCTTTACGTCTACAGTGTGCTCTGCTCATCACACAGTGATTTATCTCATTAGTGACGTTACAGCAGCGTGAAAGTGTTTCCATTAAAGCGTACGTACCAACCGGCAGCTCAGGACCTGCAACATAAAGTCATTCACCTTTAAATTTCATGCATTGAAGTCTGCAGATTTATCTTTAAGTTTGAAGTTCAGGATGTTTGGAAAAGTGTCGACGCATTTTTTATAAATGCACAAAATGTTTTGCAGGATGAGAAGAAACTTAATATCTGACATTTCACGACATAGATGTGCAAATTTAAAAATGAACTCACTAATTTTACATAATAATATTAATAATAATAATAATAATAATAATAATAATAAAAAATATATA
>CAFUXE010000825.1:176490-190247 GCA_903364295.1 Serranus cabrilla | reverse complement strand
AGGTCAGCACTTCGACACCGACAGCTGAGGAGACTTGAAGATGACGAGCGGGGCAGCAGGCCTGGTGCCGTTCCCCTCAGTCACTCAAATATTAAACATTAGAGTGAAGACAATAGTTCATTCTAAGCCTCTTTATCTCTGCTTCTATGTTCGTACCACAGAATCTTCTATATTTTACACATTTCAAGACTAGATACATTTTTTGTTGTAATTTTTTTGTACTGTAAAGCTGCAAAAGGTTGCAGTTTGATGCATTCGTCTCGCTCCCATGTTATTTTAAATTCCTATTAAAAATAAAAAATATAATCAAATGTTATGTATTTAAATTACTAATAGAAATAAAAACTTAAATCAAATGTTGAGCTTTTAAATTTCTATTAAAAATACAAATAAAATCAAATGTTGTGCTTTTAAATTTCTATTAAAAATACAAATAAAATCAAATGTTGTGCTTTAAAATTCCTATTATTTGATGGTAAATGTTTGGCATGTTTTGCTGCCAGAGTTTTTATTGTTTTTCTTTCCAACTTGGATAAATTAGGCATCACCCCCAACACTGTCATATCCTTGGAAACTTAAAATCAACACGTGTGTTAAATAAACTTCAGTGTTTTCTCTGCAGTCGAGTCTGAGCCGTACCTGCTAATGATCAAACCGTGGACTCCATACTTGTTTTCAATCTTGTACTTTCCTGGAGCGCTCAGTGGGTCGACTGGCACGGCTCCTTTAAACCTGCAAACAGACACCAACACGCTCACTGATCATCCTTCTAACAAAGCAATGAAATGTGTTGTGTTCTTAAATATAGCAGCAGGTATTTACAAGGTGAGGACAACTGGGAGCACCTGCTGAACATTGCAGTTTGGTATTAAAAGGATAAAAGGAATGCTAATGATGCTAACAGTCGTTTTCAGAGGAGATCAAGGTGACAATGCTGCATTTCTACCAAAAGAACAATCACAAACAGTAAAACATACAGTTATTAAGTTAATTCTTCTGTGTCGTTTGTGGCTAGTCCAGTATATGTAAATTGTTCTGTTGTTTAAATTTTTTTACTTTACTATATTTTACTGAAAGTCTTAACATTTCTGTGATTAACTAGCATCTATTTTAACCCTCTGAACTAAAGCGTATGTTCTCTTTGAAAGACAGTTTATCGACGGGAGAAAATGTAAAAACAGGCGTTATCTTCAGAATTTTAACTTCCTGATGGTCCTTTAATGTGTCACAGTTTACGAAAGTTTCCACTAGAAAAAGTACCCAAAACTAAGCTTAAAATTGTGATATTTCTGTCAAAATCAGAAGTGAAGAATGTCACTTAAACATGTCTAAAAATAAAGCGTTTGCACTAACCAAATCTTGTTAAAAACGTTAAATTCTGCTCCTCAGAGACTCTGTGAGGCCAGGATTGATTCTGCTGAGACCAACGGTCACGGGACAAATATTCACTGAAAATCTGTTTACACAGAGCCCAGAGGAGAGGACAGGAAAAGCTAGAAAAATGGGAATAGTTCAACGAGTATAGCATGTGGAGACACTATTTTTTCCCCCAACATTCATTATACTTGTGGGCACTTGGAAAATTGTTGTGAATATTTGTTTAATTTTATAAAAATATATAATTTATCAGAGATATTAAACTGCATTTTTTGTTTTTTTTTATGATTTATGTCATTATAACTTCTACACACATTAAATTATATATAATAAATTCTGCAAACATTAGATTTGTTATGATTGTGCTGACTCCACAGAGCTGCAGAAGATTTTTTTTTAATGGCTTGTTGGGGTTCAGAGGGTTAAACTGCTTACTTTAACATTAATAAAGTAAAATCCAAGAGGTGAATATTCTGACCATTTGACGATGGGCCTGGGGTTTCCCTGCACCGTGCAGAACAGCTTGACGGGAGTCTTCTCCCACACGGTGTGGGGCCGCAGCGCCACGATGAAGTCCGGCAACTTGGGGTAATCATCCAACAGATCCGTCCTCTTGTACATCATCTCCTGAACCTGGACAGAGTGAGATGTATACATGCTTTGAGCTTGTTATAACTGTACATGAGTCTATGATAAATGTATGTATATATATATATATATATATATATATATTTATATATATATAGTTGAGTGTCATCTGCATATGGGCTGTTTCTCAATATTTATTTCCTGTTTTGCAGGATGTTTACCTCAATTTTGTGCCCATTGAACTTGAGAACAAACATATTTGATCATTAATCTAATTATTCCTTAGAAGGATAGATGTAAAGTTGAGACTCGTCTGCATATGGGCGATATGAAATGATTTGATCTCAGTCAAACATGATTAAAAACACCTCTGATATTGAAGGTAACTGTTTTTAACTCTGCTCTCATTGACTGTTTTATTTTGTTTGTTTGTTTTCTTGTTAATTACTTTGTGTTTTTACAATTTGTTGCAATACACTGTAGAAAATGCAGTAAAACATTGTCAAACTGCATCAGAAATAAACCAAAAATTCAAAATTCACTTTTAATTCCCGTAAATCAAGGAATAGTACAAACTTAAATTTTTACTGCCATAAACCGTACAAAACACAGTTTTTCTGTAAAAATACAAAATGTTCATGTAGAATTAATGGAGAAATACCATAATAATACAAATACGGGATTATTTAGTCTAAATTACAGTTTTTGCTGATATTTTTATGGTGAAATTCTGGCAAACACAGCTGCCGGTATTTAACCGTAAATTAAACAGATTTATTTTACAGTGTGTTACCCTCGACATCGCTGAAAATGACAGCAATGATTTATCAATATTACTTCCTGTTTTGCAGGATAAATACACGTACAGGATGAACAAAACAAACCAATAAAACACAGTCACAGCTGTCCTGGTGAGGTGTTTTGCAGCGTTACCTCTCTCTGGATAGCCAGACTCTCGACCTGAGCCTTGGTGGCCATCCTCATCCTGTGCAGCTCCTCCTGAATGACAGTCAGTCCTTTCCCGACGTTCGTGGTCACTCGCTGGTACTCCTCCGTTCCCTCCTCCGCAGTCCTACAAACACACAACCTTCATTAATCCACAACATTTGCAACATTTACAATCAGTTTTCAACCCATAAGCGACCTTTATTGGTTCACTTGCAAATGCAGGGTCTTATTATAACTTTTGGAATTACATTTCTTATTCTATCTATCTATTCTGTCCCTAATTTGTATGTGGAGTACCATTGTTCTAGTGTTGGAAAGCCAATACAAATATTTTAAAAATCATAATAATAAATGGATGGATAACTAATCTAGGGACCAGCTACAACCATGATTCATTATTCTTGTTCCCAACTAGGAGTTCGATTTTTTGTTGATTTGACAGATTTAACTTGAATAAATTCTGAAATATTGAAACAATTTTGTAACAAACTTCAAACTTTGAAATGCTATTAAAGAAATGGTCCTTTTTCTTGCCTTTATTGGGAACTAAAATAATACATTTTGAGCCTTTTGATCTTATCTACATGGCAGTTTCCATCCCATAATTAAAAATGCATCTGCTTTAATATTTACTTGCACATCATTTTTTTAATGTATTAGATAAGCCTGTTTCTGCTTCACCTGCACATGTATTTTCTTTTATTTAATAATTCTATGACTTTTCTTTTAAATGTGCAAATAAAGAAGTAAAAGATTAAACTTGGACTTCAGTTTATCTGCTTTAAGATTCAACTTCTGTGGATTTATAATAATCCCAAAGAAACATAATCAAAAAACATCTGATATTCTCTAAATTGAGACAAAGTAAAAATAATTTGGTGTATTTAGTCAGTGAAACCTACTGGTACAGTAACATAAAAAGAGTTATTTAACATATCTTACAGTCTAATGAGTCTACAACTCCAACTCAACATTTGACAATTAGAATGAATCATCCTTGAAGAACGAGTAACGCTGCAGAAATGTGCCGCCTCGCCTTGGGTCAGCCAGTAGAGCCTGCAGCTCGGTATTCCCTTACACCTAAAATAGCCGTGTGACATATGACGGCAGCCAATGGGAGCTCACCTCTGCCGAAACACCGGCATGGTATAGGCTGGTTCCGCCATCGCCTCTGTGGCCCGGGCCTGCACCTGGCTCACCGATGAAGAGCTGGATTTCCTGTTTCGGAGGAGGAACGTCGTTATGTAACATGCATGGAAAGGAAAATCCACCATAATGTGAAAACTTTGGGGTTTTAGTTTTGGCAGAAGCAGTCGCTGCACCGAAAGATAAGGAGGATAACTTCTCTTTTCTGCGGTTCCTCCTCCTGAACCCATTGTTGCACCCAAAGTATCTAAGAAATTCTTCTTTATATGCACTTTTTTTCCTTTACGAGGACATTTCTTTTCCAAAAATCATGGCCAAAATCAACAAAAACTCAACTTTTGCTCAGAATAGCAACCTAAAAAAGTTATATTTTGACGAATTCCCCTGAAAAAACGGCTCCTCCTGCAGTTTCATTGGACAGCAGCCGAATTTACTATGAAAAAAGGTTGATAGTGTCTTAAACAAATGAAGAGAATTGAACCAATGAGCACCAACAAGGTTTCATTCAGAAAATAAACTATTTGACTGATCAAATTGTCAGAAAACGAATCAGAAGTCCATGTTTTCATCTCTGTGGTGGAAACGTGGTCAGTGCTGATTTGGGTCTCTGCAGCTCTGACCTCTGACCTCAGATGTAGGTCAGGTTCATGCAGCAGGGACGACCCGGTGATCTGAACTTGTCTTGCAGTCGGTGTTTGAGGCAGTTTTAAGTTCTGCTCTTGTCTCTAGTCACCACAGAGCAAAGCTGAGCTCAGCAGTGTTGTAGAGCAGAGCTGGACTAACAAGCGTTCTACAGCAATCTAGTTAAAAACACACAATACTAATGACTTGAGTAGCAAAAACTGTTGGCGGAAGCTGCAGAGCACCAGCTGCAGCTGCAGAGAAAAGACTCACTAAATATCTTCCAGCGTTTTAGTTTGAATCATTTCTACCTAAATCAACATTCGGCAGAGGAGCCAAATGCACAAACACAGAGGGATGAATATATATCCTAGGAAATGCCATTAAATTAAGCAACATTATGCTAAAATAATATTATCAAAACTGGATCAGCTCCCTGGAATACTTCCTTCTTTCTGCTCTTCTTTTGCTGCTGATTTGCCCATTATGGGACTAATAAAGCTTTATCTTATCTTATCTTTTATCTTGCTTTCTATAGAAACAGTAAACATTTGTGACTTGAGTCATGAAATAATATGAAGTCTGTCATCATGACACCAATGAGTCCAGTTGGCAGTGAAACACTTTTTCTCTGCTTTTACAGTATTTGAGATTGACAATAAAAGCTCCAGGAGGAGCTGGAGGACGCTGTCTTTGCTCAGCCTGCTGCCCCCCGCGACCCGGCCCCGGATAAGCACATGAAGATGGAAGGATGAACAGATGAATAGATGAAAGGATGGATGGATGGATGGATGGATGGATGATTAAAGCCAACTAGTTACAGCACATGCCACAAAACTGCAACACTGCCTGATTTGCACGTCAAACCGGCATTTTTCAACTTGTCAACTGTTCAATTAAAAGTGTAAAATAAAATGACAGTCTTTCAAAATGTTAAAATAGAATTAAACCTAAACCCAAAACACGTCTTTTATCATTAAAAATGGACTCTAGTGGTAGATAAATGGTGGTAAAGAGATACAGAGAATCCTGCATGTTTTTCTTGTGTGTGTTTGCTTCTGTTACATGGATGGATGTTTTTTTTTTAATTATTACTATTGTTTGAATTGTATCCCTGTTTTTGCTATTGCTCAGAATTTAAGGGCAATTGTTGCAAAATGTTCTTTATAATGGTAAAAAAAAAAAATCAATAAAAATAAATGCATACTGAAAATAAAATTGACTAATGCTTTAAAAGTGAACATGGCATGGAAAACCACTGATGCTTATTGTTCTAGTTAATTATGGATTAAATTAAATTTAAAAAATATATATAAATAAATATAACAAATAAAAAAAATACAGTTATACACATACTATATATGCTGTGTGTATAAAATGTAAATATTAAAATACAAATAATAATAATAATAATGAAAAAGTAGTAATGATGATGACGTTAATAATAATAGTAATAATAATGAATTAATAATAATATTAATAATAATTTGACAAGAATTATAAATGTGAATTCCGTTAAAAAGTTTTAGTTCTGTATAAAAAAAACAATAATGACGTGTGATGATTATAACCCAACAAAAATAAAGACAAACTGGTCTCACATTGATGAGTTTAAGAGTTCGATGACTTTGACTTTTGGTGAGAATTTACACGTCTAATAACTGGAGATTTGGCAGCTTTAACCCGGCGTCCGAGACAAGCGGACGGTGAGCGAGGAAGCAGCCGTGAGCAGCAGGAACACGAGGACGACCGTCAGCAGCGGCTCGATCTAAAGCAGCAGCAGCTTCCACAGGCAGCAGCAGGTGAACTCCACCTCCGTACCTGACGGCTGTCTGCTGCTTGGCACACACACACTGCGACAGGTGAGTGTGTCCATAAGCATAATCAGTTTTGACATGGCTCGCACGCTTCTTCTTATACCACGGGGTGACTTTGGACGCCATGACGGGAACACTTCAAGGAGAGCTGGCCGCGACACCAGGAGGAGGAGGAGGAGGAGGAGGGGAGACCAGACATGTGTTAGCCAGGACAGGAAACCAGCCCAGCCCTTTAACATTACGTATTACTACAAAATAAAAGCCCCTCAAGAGATGTCTTCATATCATACATAACTATTGCNNNAATACTTTTAACTATGTGTAATGAATATGTAAAATAAAAATGGTTAATTTCATAAAATTGCAAAAAAAGACAAATTGTTGTTAAAATTGTTAATTTATCAACATAAAAACAATCAAAATGTAAAATAATTTTAAAAATTCAATTTCATGTAAAATTATGGTAATTTATATGTAGGTCTTTCAAATTTTCATTGAAAAAAAGCTTTAATATGAATTTTTTTTAATTAATAACGAAAAAAAAAAGTTTTTTAAATAGCTAAAAGTATTTTTTTGTATGAAACTTATTCTATGTGTAATCAATATATAAAATGAAAATGGTTAATTTCATAAAATCACAAAAAAATGACATAAATTGTTAATTTATCAACATCACTCCATAAAAAGAAAAAAAATCAAAATGTAAAATAATAAAAAAAAATTAATTTCATGTAAAACTATGATTACTTATATGTAGGTCTTTCCAATTTTAATTGAAAAAAAGCTTTAACATGCATTTTTTTAATGAAAACATTCTCATTAACCCTCAAATTGACCCTATTTAATGTTAAAAAATAACAAAAAAAAAACTTCTTCTGACACTGCACAAAATATTAATTGTAACGGTAAGAAATGGAGTTAAATATGAGATATTAAAAATATTTACTGGGATTTTTTCCCCTGTTTTTGACACTTTTGTATAATTAAACAAACTGACCCACCAACATTATTGCTGTTCCTGAGAAACTAACAGAACAGGAGGGTTAACATTGATATTTAAAGGACATTATTATCACATTTATCTCAAAATAAAAATATTCACGAGTTATCAGGAGAGTCCCAACACACACCAGAGCTCAGCACTTGAAATGTTTCACCTTACAACCTCAAACAGCTCCGCTATGAATAGCCTGCAGCAGTCTGCAGCAGTCTGCCTCTCCCATGATTGGAGAAACAGAAAATAAAATAAAACAGAGCGATTACCAGCAGCCGGATCACTATTATTTAATTAAAACCACCACACAGGGAATTATCAGGCTGTTTTAAATTAAACTAAACTAACATCCAAATCAAAACTTATTATATTTCTCAATTATTCCAACACAAGAGCAGCTTTAACTGAGTTTTTATCATAATTTCTAGTTGATACAAATTGGAAAAAGAGGGTCAGTCACCTTTTAACTCCCCGGTATGTAATGAAGTAGCGCTCAGGGAGATTACAGCAGACTGCTGCTGATTCCACATGAACTTCAGCCACACATTTCACTCATCATTCATCACAACTTCTCCTCCTTCTCCTCAACAAAAGCTATTTTTTACGCCACACAGAATGAGCCCACGAGAGAGCAAATATTAGGAAAAGTAAGTGACTTACCCCAAGAGATTAAAACAGCGCAAAGCGGAGGAAGACCAGCCTGATGCCGCTTGGGAAGCACTTGCTGATGGCAACAAAAATATTACCCTGTCACTGGAGGAATGCTGTTCCCCTTCCTCCCCATGTATGGACGCACTTAAGACTATATATAGCTTTTACCCCCAAATTTTGTTCTCATTCTGCACTTTGAGGATGAAGAGTGTGCATCCATACCTGCAATTTTATTGAAATAATTAGAGGTATGTTTTTAATCTGTTGCATTGATTTATGCAGGATTTTTTTTTTTAAAAGACATTTAGTGAAAGGAAATGTTTGTGTAATGCTTGTGGAGGCTGTTTGTAGTGTAAAATACTGTTAACACACAGCAAAAGCTCATTTTTTAAGCAGTTAAATCTGTTAAAAATGCTTTCTTTTATTGAGGGATGATTAAAAAAAGACTCAGCTCAGCGTTAGATTTTACAAATAGTTATTCTTATAAAAGAGAGATTAATGTTGTGATAATTTGCTGGCAAATCCCGACACTGAGAGCCTTACGAGACCTTTTTAGGCTCCTCAGACCGCCTGTCCTCCTTGGCTCCACACTTGTGTGCAGCAGTCGGGCTATTTTTACCTCCAGCCCTCCTCGTTACAGTGATACCCCCCAATTCTTACTGTACAGGAGCCCTGCAGCTATTTTCATTCACACGTCACACAAGTGCATTTAAAAATAAGACGGCTGAAGACAGAGGAAAAGAAAAACTTCAGGGAAGAAGAAGAAGCATTAGGCCTCTGAGGTTGTCACTGGAAAGGTCACCTTCATGTGTTTAGAGGACGCTTTAGTCTTTAATAAAACACATAAACCCAGCAAATAAAATGTGCACGACATGTCCAACTTACAGAATAAAAGTGTGGCTGTATGTCGCACATGTTGACACACGTTAAATCTCACGTTTTGGTGACTCCTAGTGGTCGAGTCAAGAAATACACTGTGGAAAAGTGAAGATGTTTCCCCTCCACGGATGCATTTAAAACCTGAATCTAAAGGCCTTTCTGCAGCTGAGGCTGGAAGTTTACACACAATGCATTAAAAAAAACAACACATAACCTTTTTTTTCTCACTGTCTGACCTTAAATCAGACTACACTCTTCCTGTTTTATGTCAGTTAGGATAAACAAAATTATTTCTATTTGCTAAATGCAAAAAAGAACACGTGTGTTTTAAATAATTATGATTAGATATTTAAAAAAATATGCATGTAAATGGATCATTTTTGTTGCTATATTTCAAATTTCTTTCTTTTAATTATTTACTTGTACTTGAATAGTGATTTTTTTCATCTCTTTTAGGTGATGTTTTTAAATAAGCCTGTTTCTGACTCACTTGCACATGTATTTTATTTTTATTTAGTTATTCTATAAGTTTTCTTTTACATGTGCAAATAAAGAAGTAAAATATTAAAGCTGGACTTACTTTAACTGTCCTGATGAACGGACACTTCATACATCAGGACGCTCCTGCAGAGAGAAAACATCATCACTTTAAATCTATAAATGCAACATAAACAAACTTTATTTATTAATGCATTCTAATATTAGTCACTGTACTTAAACTCTAAATAAACACTGAACATCCTGTTTTAATGTGTCTCATCTACAAAATAAATAAAGATAATAATGTGTTAGAAGACTTCCTGTCAGGATTAATTCACAAATATTCATCCAGCATTAAACTCTGTGTTAAAGTGGGAAAATTCTTTTAAAAAAATCTACTTTTAGACTTTTTTTTTAACTTTGTATGAGACTTTATAAAACAGTTTTTAAAGGCTGAGTAGTTTAATGATCAGTGTCCCTTTAATGTTTAACGTCCCTGTTCAGGTTGTTGTTATTCTCTGTTCAACGCTGCCCCCTGGTGGCCATTTGTTTAATTCATTTTACTTTTTACTTTTTTATTCCTTTTTGCTCCCACTCTGTTTTTAAAGTCTTTATTTCTCTCTTATTGTTTTTTTTATTATTATTTTATTGATTACACTGTTTTTATTAATTGCTATATTATTACAATATATTATATAGTATATATATTACTATATTATTTTATTTACTACTATATTTGTGTCTGATTTTGTGGTTTGTTAATAACTGTACAGCACTTTGGTCACCTGAGGTTTTAAAAAAATGTTTAAATAAATAAACTTTGACTTGACTTGATTAAAGCTGCTGATAAAGATCGAATGCAAAAAGTTGCCTTACTTCTTTTTAAGCCGACACAAGCAGTGAAAAGTCAAATATGAGAATGCAGGAACATTATAAACATCAAAGTAATTTGTTTTGCAGCGTTTTCAAATTCACGTTTTCATTATTTTTCAAAGCTTTGAGCACAAAACCAAAGTGTCCTGAGAGTTGGACCGCAGTCAGTGTTGCCTCGCCCTTTGACCCCTGCTCTCTGAGGCATTTTAATTTTTTTACTGCAGACTCTGATCACAGCAGGACGACTGAAACACTGTTAGCGGGAGATTTGCAAAAAAAAAATCATGCAAAAAAATGACGATCAAGTTGAATTTATCCTCTAAAAAACAAACATTATGAGCTTCAAGTAAGTGCTACTTCTTTGCAGTGCTGCTGTGTTGTTAGTTACTTTATCCGTGTGTGTGTGTGTGTGTGTGTGAGATCTCCCGCTGGAATCCCAGTCTCCCTCGGCTCTCTGGCCCCAGCACACAGCAGGTTTGTAGTGGGAATAAAAGGGATTATTGGAGCATGATAATATGATGAGCAGGAAGTTTGCAGGTTGGAGGGGCCTCATCACTGCAGAGCCACATTCACTTTGGACTCTTACACAGTCTGAGTGTCAACAGCTGCACCAGCTTCAACATGCACTTTTGTTTTTTTATTTTGTTTTGTTTGGGACTCCAGTAATGAGGAGAAATTCCTACATATTATTTGATAATGAATTCCTTGTCCGGGTTCCAGTCGGTTTGTTTTTTGGTTCATTCATCAGCACAAACTCCTCAAACATTAAGCAGAATATCTTCACATATACACGCATGTTTTTATGGTATCTGACTCACTGTCATCCTGAAACTTCGCAAAGAAACTGCATGGAGGTAATCCCTGCTCCTCTAATCATGCAGATTATGTAAATAAACAGAAACGATGCTGCAGTCAAACCTGCACAAGTCGGTTGAGGTTAAAATTCACTTCTTGTTTAGTTGTTTAGTGTTTTCTTCCATTACATAGATATTTAACCATTGTTATCAATATGAGCATTTTTGCTCTTTTTTTACTCTCTGTGTCCTTGTATTTCATTGCAATATACATAAAAATATATGTAAAATCTCTGAGTCCTGCAGCTCTGTGGAATCAGCACAATCAGGGCCAGAATTGGGAACAACTAAAAATGTCTTTTGTGCAGAATAACACAGTTATAGTGACATCAATTAAAAATTTGCAAAGTAGAATTTCTAAAACAAATTGGAATAAAATGGAATTTATATATAAACACTTTTCCAAGTGTCATTCACATTGGAAAAAATGTGGTTACTTACCACATGCTATATGTATTTAACTGTTTCCATGTCTGCAGCCTCTCCTGTCCTCTCCTCTGGGCTCTGTGTAAACAGCCTCTCCTGTCCCCTCCTCTTGGCTCTGTGTAAACAGATTTGTCACGTGACATATCTGAAATGTTATTTTGTGTTTAATTATTTCCATTTGTGTATGTGTGTATTGGGGTTGCGATATTATTGTTTATTTTCATATTATTTTCTTTTCAATTAAGTGATTAATTAACTACCGATGTTGGATGTCCAAGAGTTTGGAAAGAAAAGTGATAAATGTGAAATTTTAAAATGCCTATAAAAGCTTAAAATGAACAAATCATAGTCTGTTGATACATATTAGAGCAAAATAAGGCTCGAAATGGCAGAAAAACTGCATATTTTGGATGTCCAAAAGTTTGGGAAAAAGTCACACTACAGTATGTTGTTTTTTGTCAAAAATTGTGAAATTTCTTTCCCTCAGCATCACTTAATTCCTCATATAAAAATATTGCACTAAAAATGGGGTTTAGTGGGTTTGTGTGTCAGTAAAGGACACTGAAGCATGAAGGTCACCCTGAAGCAGCCATGACAGCAGATCTGCCTCAGCCCGCCTCCTCTCTGCCTCTGTTTTGGGGCACAGAGAGGGAGAGAGAGAGAGGGGGGAGAGAAAGGGGGGAGAGCTCCTTTCATTCATGCCGTCACTGACTCGTGGCTGCAGCCGGCAGGAGACGGGACAGAGGAGGAGGGTGGGGAATCAGGGAGGGAAGTCCTAAATCACAGCAGCTTAGACGGAAAAAAGGCGAAGACGTCAGAAGCTCTGCACGTCATTCAGTCAGCAGGCACGGGAGGTTTCACGGCGAGCGCAGTGACGCAGGAGGGGAGAGAGAGAGAGAGGGAGAGAGGGAGAGAGGGAGAGGAGGGGTCGCCTCTGACTCTGCAGAGCAATGCTGACATGAGTTGCATCAGGCATCATTTCATTCAAACGCAGGCTTTTTAATTAAATTAATGGAACTGCAGACGCAGGAATAGTTGGTTCCTTATTGAATCTGAGCTGTTCTGTGTTCGTGCAGGATGCAGTGGTGGAAAAGTACTCCAATCACTTACTGCAGTAAAAGTCCTGCATGACTGAATGACTGAGTGGCTGCATCATCAGGAATAAAAGCTCAGTTTTTATTCTGTTGTTTGAGTGAAAAAAAAAACAACATTTTAATTCCTCAAAGAAAGGATAAAATCAATCAAGTGCTCACCCTAAAGTTTAAAGTCTGAGGGATCAAAAACATAAAACAAAGGTTATGGATATGAAACACAGACAGAAGAGGAAACAATCTGAACTAAAGACTGAAATACTTTCTGTCCTTTTCCTCCCACTCTCAGTTCTTTAGTTTTAGTTCACTGATCAGTCACTGATTTACACCTGGAGCTGCAGCTGAATGTGAATGAATGAACAGAAAGCTTTAAACCTGCTAAACTGGCTTCAAATACCAGAACTCTGTCATTAAATACTAGACAGAATAAAAACTATACTCTAGTTTTTGCACAACGGCTCTGTTTCTGCAGTTAGTAAACATAAATAAATAAAAAATGGAGTATTTTCTTTTCAAATCACGCTGCACATTAGACTGTTAGGCCTCTTCACTGAATAATTTTAAAACTCACCTTTTCTTCTTGGGTTTCAACACTGTAGATGCTGATTTAATGTATTTTATTTATGCATTTTATTTCATTTTGTTTATAGTGTTTATTCATCTACTTGTACAGCACTTTGGCCCCTCTGTGGTTGTTTTAAAGCGCTTTATAAATAAAGTTGGATTGTTTTGCTTTCTGGTTGTTCATTTTTGTTCACTAACATCATGCATATAATTTATTTTCCCCCCAGTTTCCCAAATTAGATCCTATTTATATTTTTGTTACAGGAACAAAAAGGTTTTATTCGTGGCACACTCAAAAATTCTGTGCATTTGTTTGCAAATTTAAGCTTTTTTCTATTATAATCATGATTATAATCATGCAACATATATAAAATGTGGAGTTGGAGTTAGTATTAAGCTTGTAATTGGAAACATTTCTTCTTATGGTTTTTCATTTGAGGAGATTTAG
>CAFUXE010000825.1:129775-147018 GCA_903364295.1 Serranus cabrilla | reverse complement strand
AGCTGGAAGCGCAGCAGCACTGAGGAGTCCGACGCGTCTGTCCTGAACGACCTGCTGCTCCAGCCTGACCTCCACCCGCCGCACAGCCCCCCTCCATCTCCCGCTTGGCAGCCGTGACTCCACCTCTACCCCACCTGGCCCCCTCCTCCCACTGCCAGAGAGTCATGCTGCACGAATAGGGAATTAAATATCTAAGTATTTATTTATACTGCACCAGAGGGTTTATTATTTCCATGTTTGTACATTTTCCTCAGTAGCTTGTCAGTAATAAGATAAATCGAAACTCCGTAGGTGTGCAATATTTGTGTATTGCTAATTTTATTTTTATATGGAGGCAAATATATAACTGTATTTATATAGCTGAGGCCACTTTGAATCCCAGAGGTCATTAGGATTTTGCACCATAGACACAAGAAAATGTCGGCACTTTTTATATGAGAGTTGCAGCATTTCAATGTAACTTCCAAATGAAGGACATCCTTCTCTCTGAATGGTGAAAAGTATTTTTTACAGGCTCCGCTGGTTCAGAAAACCAGTCCCAAAAGGGCTCGCTGCAAAGGGTTGAATGCAAGAGTCACGGCTGTTCAAAATCACCCTCATCTATGTGCTCACACGACGTGCTTCGCTACTAATCACTTTTTTGTGTAACTATCAATGTAACTCACGTGTTAAAAGTATTCCAGCAGCACCGTTTATTCCTCCCGAGCTGAGAGGGTAGAAAGTGGAAGTGTTAGCGTATCCTGTTGCTATTTGTGAACTACTATACTTTTGGTGTTGTGATGAATCCCACTTCTACTCACTGTATGTGCAAAGAATAAATGTTTATTGGGCCCCGAGAAAAGAGTGGAAACTACGAGCGCTTTTGTGTGTATTTGTGGCTGAGTGTCAGTGTGTCCTCCTGTAACGACCTGTAGCTTTCAATGTCCAAAGCTCTGTGCAGACTGCATGCCTTACATTAAGACAAAGGAGAGTACTGGATCATTATCTTTTTTCTTTGTTTCTTCCTTCCTTCCTTTCTTTCTTCCTTCTTTTTTTTATTTCATCAATAGAGATTTGTGATGGCCACAGTGAAAAGTGAATTCATTAAATTATATTTTGTTGTGCAGTAAATCCTGGTGTCTCTTTCTTAAACTATGGAGCAGCGGCGGAGGCATGCCTAAACCTGTAATACTAGACGGGAACTGGATGACGGGCAGACACATGTTAAGTTCAGAAAATCTGGGGCACTTATTGGATACAAAGGAAGAGAATAATTGGCTCCAATGAAGCTTAGTTGAGCTGTTGCCATAAGTCTCAAATAAAGACTACAGATGTGACAGCTGCATTTAAGGTGGAGGAGTTAAGCTAGAAATATTTGGGGGGAATTAAAACCAATTTTCAACAAATTGACTGATATTATGAGGGGAGCTTTTCTATAAATAGATGCTATCATCTCTTAGAAATTGTATTAATAGGAAAACATTAACAAAACAACAAAATACATGTTCTAGATGTCACAAGTTGTCAATAAAATGCTCACTAAATGTTTGCAAAAGCATTATTTTCATCCTCAGTTTCATTGCTTTTCATCAGCTGCAGGTGAAGATAAATAAACACATATTTATAGCTTATCTTGCACATTTTTGGAGAATTATTATGACTATATAATGACTCTATGGAGGGGTGAAAATGATGTGCATTACAGTGTTTTTATGCCAATCAAGATGCATATTACACTTCTATTTAGAAATATTCTACATGACTTCAAAAGGTCTTTTAAAGGAGCTGTAACTAAGTTCTTACTCAGCATTGAGTACACATCTCAAATATGCATTGTCTCTGCACTTGCATACATCGTACTCACTTCAAATCTGTGTCCTTGAAGTTTATCCTGGAATCTCGCTGAGCCAAGTTCATCAGACCTGCTGCCACTGTCACTGAAGTTTATCCACCCGGAACAAGGCTGCAGCACAGGGAGGACAACTCACTGTACAAATACTGTTTTAGCCCTTAAACACACACATTCACACTCGCCATGTGTGCCAGATGAACATTTGAACACCTGCCAACCTATAAAGCTGCTAACAATGGATTCATTATGGTGAATCTTTGTCTTTGTTGTATTATTGTACCTATTCAGTACAATGCATCTGATTGTTTTTTTAATCAATTTGCTGCCATGAACCAACTCCCCCATGGAAAGCATTTTAATCAAATGTAAAGATTAAATAATGTGTTTGTTTGCATCATCCTATTGTTATTGTGTTTACTGCGATGTGTGGGGGTGTGCACAGGTGTGATTGCATGCATTTGTGTGCATTTCATGTCTGAAAGCTGTGTGTTATTGTGGATTCATGTGCAGGAATTTGTCCTACTTAGAAAAAAAAAAAGGGTGTGTGCGACCGTAATTATTGAGAATCACTGTATGCAAATTTGTGGATGGTTTAGCTGGCAGCAGAAACTCCACATCCCCCTTTCTTTTTTTGTGTGTGCCTATCTGTGTATGTATGTGTGAGTCTGCGAGTGTGTGTTTGTGTGCATGTGTGTGTTTGTTTCCAGCTCTCACCAGGTTGGGTGCGTTATACTGAGGGCTTCCTGCTGCATCCATCTGCCTGAAACTAAAAGAGCAGAGCTGTCACTGCACACTGCAGGTATGTAGTCACGATTAAACAACATGCAATGACACGGGTCAGCTACCCGAGTGTTTACATTAACGCGCTCTGTGCAGAAAAAAGGGGTGGTAGCCCGTTAGCTGGCATGCTAACTTAACTAGTTGTGCAATTTGCGCTAGCGAGCTAGTAATCGAGCTAGGTTAGCATTGTATTGGAGCGTGGGGGCGAGCTCCCAAAGCTGCTTTTATGTCATGCTAGGCACGTTGCCAGTTTCCACTCGATATTTAACAATACGTGGTTTAGTTTTAGTCGATGGCGAGGCTCGGTTTGCATGTAGAAATGTGTACATTTCGTGCAGATTTCCGTGCGGCAGCTAAACGGCTAATGTCAACAGCTAACAGCTAGCTAACGTTAGCTCGTCACCGTTAACCTGATCGCTTGTTGCTAACTGGAGCTAACCTCGGCTGGTCAGCAGCGAATTGCCTGTCACATTTAATAAAAGAGGTGTTTTAACTGTCACGCTGCTATTACCTCACTATTCGTGCGTCTGTTTGGCACAAATAACAGGCAGAAAATGTGTCTTTTGGTGTTGCGGTAACCGGCCACCCGCCGAGCAGAATAGCCAAATAAAACTGACCCGAGGAGCTATTGGGACTCGCGCACGGCACGTGCTGTCATTTGTCCAAAACAGGTGTTCCCACCTCATGCACGCGACTTTATTGACGATGAATTAGCAGCCCCTTAATTGTCACCTCTGTCACCTTCAGCCACAGCTGCATGACATGACATGGGCAGCAAAATGACACAAATCAGTGTAAAGAAATGTATGCAAATAGCCCCAAATGTCAGGTTTTGTGTTTATTTGGTTAAGTGATGCATTTCAAAGGATATAAAATGGTGATAAATGTGCATTTTGGTGTGACCAGCAGTCCAAAATACACAGATGTTCAATTTACAGTTGGTATTTTTTGCTTCTTAAGTAACTTAAATAATTAATCATCCATCTAAAGCGCCCCAATTAATGTTGGCAAATAGCCTCAAATGTCAGATTTTGTATGTTTTAGATTGATTGATTAAATAAGATGTTGAAAAATGTGCGTTACTGTTTTCCTTTTGTTGTCACCAGCAGTCAAAAACTCATAGATGTTCAATTTCCAGTCAGTCAAAGCAAAGAAAAGAAAACATATTCATATTTCAGAAGCTGGAATCAGGAAATGTGGGGTGTTTTTGCTTCATAAATGACTTAAAAATCAATTAATTCATTGGTTTATCTCATCTATTTGAACCGATATTTACATATGATTGCAGAATCTGTAGGCGACAAAACAAGATTGTGTTCTGGTCTTTATTCGTAGTCCGCTTTTAGTTTGAGCCGATCATCTTCCAGCAGATTTTGTTTTTATGCAGATTAACAATCTCTGAAAAACAAAAAAGGCTGAGTGCAAAGAAGCATATTCGGTCGCAGGGGGCCTGTCACGATAACAATTTTTGTTAGACAACATATTGTCCCAGAAATGATAACAATTAACGATGTTATTGTAATTTTAACACCAATTGATGGCATTTTACTATATAATAATAATATAATAGGCTTATAATGCAAGTATATTCTTTCAAAGAGCAATGCAGTTTTAATTCTTAAGAATATTCACACATGAATGTGAAAAAACTATAAAAAAAAATATCCAGAAATGATGTTAGGTCTTATAATAAAACCTGCTGTTTTTCAAACCTCATTCTGGATAAAGTGTTGTTGATATTATTAATGTAATTAGAGGTTACGTCACCTCTCAGCTCCAACTCTTTTCTTGCGTCTAAAGTTGCTAATCAGTGAGTAAACAATGACTTCTGCACGGAAGAGGAAGTCTTGTCCCGGATATCCTCAGAAATGTTTCCCCCAGAAGCTAAATCATAATCAGACGAACTGTGGGTTCAATGGCTGATTGTTTCTGCTCGGTGTTTAATCCGTCTCGTTCTGATTTCTTCCACCAGGGCTTTAACAGACAGTGAAACGGGTTGATTGGCGTTCCTCCCTCTCAGGACCACTCAGGCAGCTCCTCCTCGACCCTCCGCAGAGCAGCAGCTTCCATCAGACTCATGACTGTTTGAGGGGACGCGGACCCACGGTGGCCCATGCACTGTACCCGTTTCCCTCCCTGTCCTCCTTATCCCTCAAGCTGACGCAAAACCCCAGACACCTACCCCCCCTCCCCCACCCCCACTCCCACCCCATCCCCAGCGACTCGCCGCCTCCTGCCATGGTGTCCGGCACCGAGACCGTGCACTACATCCACCTGCATAACTCCAGCCAGTCGGTGCTGGAAGCCCTGCGCACGCAGCGCCGCGAGGGCCTATTCTGCGACGTGACCGTACGGATACATGACGCCTCTCTGCGCGCCCACGCCTGCGTCCTGGCCGCCGGCAGCCCCTTCTTCCAGGACAAGCTGCTGCTGGGTCACTCTGAGATCTCCGTGCCGCCGCTGGTGCCCGCCGAAACCGTGAAGCAGCTGGTTGATTTCATGTACAGCGGCTCGCTGGTGGTGCTGCAGTCGCAGGCCCTCTGCATCCTCACCGCCGCCAGCATCCTGCAGATCAAGACGGTCATTGACGAGTGCACCCAGATCATCTCTCAGAGGAAGGCGGCGGCCACGGCGGCGGCAGCGGCAGCAGCGGGAGGAGGAGGGATGCTCGGAGGAGTTCTCCCGAAACAAGAAGAGCGCGGCGGGGGCAAAGGGAGAGAGAGCGGAGGCAGCGGGAGCTGCTCTGTCGGAGCAGGAGGGGGCGGAGGTTACGCAAACTTCCCCAACTTCATGGCTGAATGCGGGGGTACTAACATGGGCGGGGGGCTGGGGGGCGCCAGCGTCAGTGTCAGCGAGAGCGGCCCGGGCCCGATGGAGCAAGCCAACACCGTGAGTCTGATGTCACTGGGCGACATGGGCCCCGGCTCCATGTGCGGCGGTGACGGGCTGGGCTCCGGGGCCGGCTCAATCCTCATGAAGCAGAGCCCCAGCTGCACTCAGGACGTCAGGTACAAGCTCCGAGACCTGCTGGCGCAGACGGCCAACGGAGCCAGCACTAGTAGCACAGGGAACCTCTCGGCGGGCTGCAGCTCCGGTGTGGGCAGCGTGGACAGCATCGGCAGGGACAGCCTCCGCGGCAACACAACCGACCTCTCTGATGACCTGGTGGGGATGGACAGATACAGCGAGGAGGAGGACCTGGACGGGCGGGAGCGGGGAAGAGACGGAGACAGAGACAGGGGGGCGAGCCACAGCCGCAAGCAGAGGCAGCCGCTAAGACTCCAGGTAGGGGGATAAGGGGAAGGGTTGCCATGGTTACAGCTTTCAGGCATGCAGAGCTGCAACGGTTTGCTTTTCTTTCTTTTTCTGCTTTTCCCTCTTCTCGCACTGCATTGGCGTATATCGCTGAGATGTTTCTGCACTTTGCACAATTGAAGAGAAGCTCTCGTCTTAACTTCCGCAGTAATTGGCTTGTTGATGTTCTATGGACTTCTGCATATTCACTGTAGGTCATTAGACGTATTAGTGCCTGCTTTAGCCGGGGTCAGCTCCCCGTGCAGACGATCTGCAGCGTTTTAGCTCCTGCTGCTGCTGCAAACGGGATTTCTTCACTGCTTTTAAACTGAACTGGGTGTTTTCTCTCTCTCTCTCTCTCCCTCTCTCTCTAGGTGCTGGGAGGAGAAGGAGTGGTGGTGAAAGATGAAGGGGTTCAGGACCCAGATGGGACTGTCTACACCTTGGAGGACGGGAGCAGAGACGGACCACAGGAGGGCTCCCAGGAATCCATGGCAGGCTTTGGACAGGTGGGTTTAACTCGGAGCTGAGCTGATAAAACAGAATGGAAAACCACATTAATGATGCATTTTTTATTAAATAATTTATCAGAAGGACAACATTTAAGCCTTGATTTCAAGCTTCAGAAGGAAACTTTTCGAATTATCTCATTGTGTAAAATTTATTCTCAGCATTTCTGTCACAACTCCTGAAGTAAGTAGAGGGGGGGATGGGGGGGGTGAAAACATGGTGAAGTGGATTTATGCCGCAGCCTGCTGTACCCTGCAGACTACACAAGGAACATCTGCCACACAGTCAAAAGGATCCAGCTTTGCCTGTCAGTTTTCTCAAAAGTGCTGCAGAGTAACTGGAGATTGAAATGGAATAATCCACTCAATTTGGGAGGTTCAAGAGTTCTTTTTTTCATGCAGAGCAAAGCGTGTGATCGTCAGTTTACCCAGCACCGGCTGAAATAATGTGAGCAGTTTTTAAGTTCTGCTCTTTAGCTCACTTGACGCGGCGTGAAAGTGTTTGCTTTTTACCAGCAGAGGTGATTTAAAAAACAATTTATGTTGGCGCATTAAATTTGCTCTTCACAGCTGAGGGAAGTGCGACATATTAACAAAAACAGTTATTGTTTCAACTGTTGTGAGACTGTTTTAAAATAAACTGTGTGCCTGTGCAAATATTTTAATCTTCATAATTTGATGCATTTAGATTTTCATGCAACCTTTTTTATGTGTATCTTTAATGTTAATCATGTGGAGATGGTTTAGATTTATGTCATTATAAACATGATAAATCTGCATGCAAATTCAGAATCTAACAGGCAAGGGGCAATATTTTAGTTTTTGTTGGATGCAGGTAAAATAACAGAAAATGAGGCGGACCACGTTGGACAAAAAACGATCTCAGCTATCGTCTGATGATGATTTAGTGCCATATTTGCTCTTTAACCTTCTGAACTCCAAGCTGTTTTCTCTCTTTTTGATCTATTCAAGAATGATGCATTTAAGGGCTGTCGGGAAGTTAAAATTCCAACGATAATGCCTGGATTTTTGGCAATCTTTTAAAGAAAAAATAAAGAAAAACCTGCAAAGAATATAGATTAAATTACAAATCGTATTTTAAGCAATACAGGAGTTATCGTAAATGTTTTAACTTTCTGACAGTCCTTGAACACATCATTGTGCTCTGTTTGAGCCACTCAAGAATGATCCATTCAAGGGCTGTCGGGAAATTAAAATTCTGACGATAATGGCTGTTTTTTTGGCTTTTAAAGAAAAAAATGAAAACGTGCAAAACATATAGATTAAATTACAAATCAAATTTTTTATCTCTAATGTTTTAATCCCTCATTCCTCTGATATGTCACCTGGATAAGGAAAAGCTTACAGGAGACAGTGCGATCTGATCTCATTCGCTCCGGGTCACACTGTGATTGGATCTCAGAGAGATGTAAAGGACAGTTGGACGACATTCAAAGAAAAAATAAGATGTACATCTTATTTCTACAGATGACCTTCACCGGTGCTCAGAAAGGAGAAATGAACTTGCGCAGCTTGTCGGAAGAAGAAGCGCCTCAGACTTCTTTCGAGTGATGTTAGTCTGTAGTTACAACATGGCCACAGTGTCATGTTTCACATGTGGTGGAGTTTGTTTTAAATAGGGAGAAAGTGGAATAATGATGCATGTTAGAAATCAGGTGCCTCTGATCACAAAGCACACAGTATTTAGATTGCAAGAGCATGCAAAAGTAATCAGATGTCATGGTCCAAATAACTGTCAAAACACAGTTCACATGATAACAGCAGGTAGGAATGTTACTTCATGTGCAGAACGGCTTGTTTTTTAAATGAACGCATTATATCAGTTTAATGAAATGCCTTGTTTGTGAATGGCTTTTCCAATTAATTTCCATTAAATATTCTAAGTATATAATAAAGGAAACTGTAAAAATGTTATGCTTTCTGGAGGTTTAAGGAGCAAATCTTAGGTTACCAAAAAGTAACAAAAACTTTAAATTATATTTTTGTGAAAATCTAAACCCCACCACTGAACCATCTTTAAAAGATCACCAAAAGAAAAACAGTTTATTGTAAAAAGGAAACTGTAAAACAGGTGTTATCGTAAATGTTTTAACTCTCCGACAGTCCTTTAACACATCGTAGGATACAGAAGTTTCTGTTGGAGAAAGTAACCAAAATTTTGCTTAAAATCGTGACCTTTCTGTCAAAATCACTTTGATTGATTCTGCTGAATATTCACTGAAAATCTGTTTACACAGAGCCGAGAGGAGAGGACAGGAGAGGCTGGAAAAATATATATAATATATGTGCAATATGTCCATGTTTTTTTCCAATATTCATGAACATTTTAAGCATGTGGAATAGTGTTATATTTGGCATATATAAATAGAAATTCCATTCTTTATGATTTATCTTATTCTAACTGTGTTTTTCTGCACAAAGACATGTTTGAGTTGTTCTCACAGAGCTGCAGGACTTACAGATTATATATATTATATATTGCAGTGAAAAACAAGGACGCAGAGAGTAAAATGTAAGAGCTGCACCCTGAAACTCCTTGTTGGGGTTCAGAGGGTTAAACTCCATCAGCCTAACAAACAAAAAGTCTGAGTCATGTTGGGATTTCCGGCTCCTTTTGCGAAAGAGGAGCTCCACCCAAGCCCGTATTTCTCCTGTGATTATCTCCTCAGCTATACATAAGGCTGTACGTTTGATCTCACGGCTGTTTTGACAGTAATGTAGCTCGACTGGTCGGACCGCACCGCGAGAGTCTGTGCAGCGCCTGCCTCGTGCATATAAAGGATTGAGGTGGAGAAAAAAAGGTGGTAAAATGCAAATATTGAGGGGTGTGTGTTTGTGCACGAGAGGAGGTGCAGTGGAGTATTAAAAATAAGTAGTTAGGGGTTAGTTTCTCAGAGACAGGCAGGATCTATGGAGCAGGTGAGCATTCAGAGACTTTTCTAAAAAAGACTGAAAGGGTTGTGGAGCTTTAATGAGTCTGTGTGTGTCCTTGCAGGATTTCTACGATGAGCAGGGGGTGTTTTCGGAGAGTTTCTGGCCCCAGAGCGAGCCTCCTCAGGCCATGGCTTTCAACCCCAGAGGACGGGTCAACAAGCCTCTGACTCCGCCTCCGACCACACAGTCCATCAACAACCAGGTCAGTGTGCTTATATCTCACGCTGCGAGCACATTTATCATTTACTGCCACTGCAGAATGCTTTTACAAGCCGGGTGTCGAGTTTAAAGATTGTCAGAGTGATGATAAAGTCTGTGCAGGGTTACAGTTACAGGAAAACAAACATATTGACGCTGACAGACACTGTAACCCCGAGTGCTCTGCTCGCTCCAAATCAATTATATCTGTTCTACTAACTACAGTTTCCACATTTTCTGAGCATCAGGCAACATATAAGACAAGGTTAATACAGATTAAATGTTAATTCTGATACTTCAAGGTAATTTAATTAGGAAATGTCTTTTAACCAACAATTAAATAAAGATTACAACATTTGTATTCAAGCTATGAAATCGTGGTATCAGATATTTTTCTCCTATCTTGTCTTAAAGTGCCAGAAGACAATAAGAGACGGATCGAATATGGAGAATAAAAAGACACATCTTAATCCTTGAAAACGGCGCCAAAAATATGCAATTTATGGTAGAAAGACACAGAAAAACACAGTTATCTGGAGTTAAATTTGAACTTTCCGACAGTCCCTAAACACATCATAGATTACAAAATTTCCCATCAGAAAAAATAACGAAAATTAAGTTGATGATAGAGGCAAGATGGTGCATTGCGAACTTCGCCAGTGCTATGAAATCGGAAACTCGTTTAGAAATATTCTGAATGTCAAGAATAATTTATTTATATGTTATTTTACTCACATTTATACAACTACAAGTCATATTTAGCATTATGGAAATAAGTAAGCGAGGATGTTTGAAAAGGTTTTCACACTGCAGATTTGATGTTGTTATTTAATATATATATTTATTTACTTTGGTGAATCCAGGATAAAAGACTTGGTCGTGATCTGAGCTCACAGGAACGTGGCAGGAATTAAAACCATGCCACCATCGGAGCTTTCAGACGATAAAGAACTGTTAAAATCTGATTATTTGCACCCGGAGAAGCTCTGGATGCTGCAGCTTTAAGGGTGTGAGGATGCAGAGAGATGAATGAATGAATGAGTGAATGTGTGGTATGAGTGGTTCATGTCTGTGCTGATTAAATCCAAAAGCTGAGACAGTTTCTGTGCAGAGGTGATTGACAGAAAGCAGAATTTAACGCAGTGCATCGCTAAAATTACAGAATAACCCACTCGAGTCGGAACAATGAAACAAAGACGAGACAGAAAACCAAACGGCGGCTACAGTTTGACTTTGATCGACTGTTTTTTTCCGGGCGCTTGCCTACAGTTTGATTGACGGGTGTTGACTTTGATAATGACGTGAATTTGCATGTGTGGAGCAGACTCACGGCCACGTGGAGGGCTGCGTGTAAACACGAGCGCTGCCGTGCACGACGATAATGCAGTAAATTATAATTACTTTCTGTCAGAGATAAGTTGATTACAATTAAACTGTTTTTCTAAATTGGGTTTTTGATTTGAATTAAAAAAGAATTAATTAAAATCTAGTTTGAAAATCATTTTTATAATTATAATTATCTTTTCACAGCAACGTTGTTCTCTATTGCAAAAGATAAAAAAAACACATACTGTATTATTGCGCAGAATATGTTAAAAATAAAATATTCCTGTATGAGTCCCACAGCAGGGAAATGTACAGGAAAATAGAAAGAAGCGTCAATAACATTATACTGTACAGGAAGAGAATTTAGGTGTCATATTAGATTTTTTTTTTAATACCTCAAAGCAGAAAGCTTCACAAAAATGATTTCCAGTTTTTTAACGTTTATTTCTGGGAGTTTTGTTCAGGAAACTTCACTGAATATGTATTTTTTAATCCTGGTATCTGCTTTAATAAAATACGTTTAGTAACAAAGTAACAAAACACTGGCCACTTAATAATAAGAATAATTCCACAAGTGGAAACCAGTTATTTCTTATATCTTGTGTATATCATCTTTGAACGAGCCAGAGTGTCTGGGTGTTTTATTTATTTTATAAATATATTTATTATTTTTGGTATTTATTTGGATAATTTTATTTTTGCTTGTTTATTCATTTTTTATTTTGGTATTTTTATTTATTTGTTTGTTTTTTTTATTTTGGTATTTTATTTTATTTATTCATTTTTTATTTTGGTATTTTATTTTATTTGTTTATTTTTTATTTTGGTATTTTCATTTGTGTTTGTTTGTTTTTTTATTTTTTATTATTCAAATTTTAAATGTATCTAGTTATTTGGGCATGGAGGGGGGAAAAATACATAAAAATTTCAGATTATATATGTTTTTATTGAATATGGTTTAGATCTTTTGATTTTCTCGAAGAAAAGATTAAAAGAGCGCACCACAAAAGAAGATATCCCAAACACTCGCACCACCCTCCTCACATCTGTAGATTTATGATCAAAATGACTAAAAAATGAAATAAAAAAACGTACATTAAACGCTTGTTTCCGCCCTCAGCTCCTCTTCCAGTACCCAGTGAGCCAGTCGCAGCCAGCTCCGTTCTACGTGGGCGGGCCCATGGGTGGGATTGACAGCATGGCGGGGACCGAGCCGAGCCAGCAGGCCCCGCCCCCGGCGCCGATGACCCCGGCCCCGCCTCCCTCCGCCTCCTCCTGCTCCGCGGGCCCCTCCCCCTCCTCCCAGGGATCTGAGACCTCGTTCGACTGCACGCACTGTGGCAAATCTTTACGTTCCAGGAAGAACTACAGCAAGCACATGTTCATCCACTCCGGTAGGTACATTATATATAATGTAAGATGTTAAATATTATTTGATAAAGTTATTGAAATGACTATCTTTGAGTTATCAGTGCACAATCCACATAGAAAAATATTTACATTCCAGCTCAAAGAATATTTATATAGGCCGCCATAACAGTTATCTGAGAACTTTTCTTTGTATTTACCGTGTGTTTATCTTGTGCCTCCAGGTCAGAAACCTCATCAGTGCTCCATCTGCTGGCGCTCCTTCTCCCTGCGCGACTACCTCCTCAAACACATGGTGGTGCACACTGGCGTCAGGGCTTTCCAGTGCTCCATGTGCGGCAAGCGTTTCACCCAGAAAAGCTCGCTGAACGTGCACATGCGCACCCACCGTGCCGAGCGCACCTTCCAGTGCAACGTGTGCCACCGGGCCTTCACCCACCGCACCTTGCTGGAGCGCCATGCCCTGCAGCACGCCCACCACGCCCCCCAGGGCCCAGGCCAGGGGCGTGGAGCCGACATGACCTCACCTACCAAGCACAGTCCTCCGGCTCTGGGAGGGCCCTCAGGTATGGCTGGCGCGGCTGGCATGGTCGGCAGCATGGCCAACATGCCCAGCCACGGAGCTTCCTCCACCTAAAGCAGGAGAGAGAGGGGGGAGACGGGAGAGGGGGAGGTTAGTACGCCCATTCCTTGAACCGACACTTATTTGGTCCTAACAGCCTTGTTGATCTTCTGTTCTTGTTTTAGCTCACCTTCAATCAGGGTTCCTACACAAAGGCTTTCTGCAAATTATGTACATTTTTTTGGAATTACACAAAAGTCCTGAAAAGAAAATTCCCGCCCTAGAAACCCATCAGAATTAATGTAATCCTGCTGTCATTTGCTGTGCTGTGATGAGTCATTCACACCTTGTTGAGCAGCCATCCAAAATCCAGCCAAAATTTTTAATGTTTCTGGTGGAAATAACTGGACGTTTAAAGGAAGAATGTGTAGGAACCCTGTTTCAAAGACACCAGAGAGGCACCAAAGAGGTTAGGAATACAGAGCGGGAGTGGGTGAGGGCGAGGGGAGGTGGAGGTGAGGGAGGGGTGATAAGGAGATGCAAGTTCATTAAAATAAGCAGGAGGAAGGGTGAGTGGGAGGGTGAGGGGTGGTGGGGGTTGCAGGGTTTTATTCACCCTCAATTCATTTAATTCAAAATAAATTAGTGCATAAAATCAAATGTAACTGAGCACTTTGTAACTCAAAGCATCAGAGTAAAAATAATTTGCAAAACTTTGACGAAAAGAGCCAAAAAAAACTGAATATCTCTTCAAATTGGAGAGATGTTTTAATATCAAAGTTTAAGTTTTCTTACCCGGGTTATTGTTAATATCTTTATCATGTTTTCCCTTTAAAATTAACAGCAAAATGATAGTTTGCTTTCAAAAAGTGGATTTAAACAATATGGCTTCGTTATGTAATAAATGAAGTAATGAGTATCAAAGAAAGATTATCCAAACACCTTTTGAAGGTGGTACATTTAGTTAAACTAAACTTGATTTGTTGTTATTGTTATTTGTTATGAAATTTAGAATTTAGAATTTGAATTTCTTCCTTATAATCAGATTTTTCCAATGAGACTCTTTCAAATTCTTGTAAAAGAAAGTAAAATTTGCTTACCATTTAGCTTAAATGCACCTTAACTTTATTGTTTTCCCATTTTTTAATAATTAAAGAAGAAGAACAAAATGCACTTCCTGAATTAACTGAATTGAATGTGAATGATGCTCGCCGCTATTCACGAGCAAACCAGGGGGACAAAGAGGGTTGTTGACGAATGATTCGATGAAGAAGGAAAGTAGTCGGAGCAGAGTGAGACTACAGCAGGAAGAGGAGGAGGAGGAGGAGCAGCAGGAGGAGGAGGAGGCGCGATGCACAGCAGTGTGAATGAAATTCACCATCATCCATCAGACAGCTTTGTAACATTTTCCACAGGCGCCACTGGTCGGCCCCAGGATCATATACCTCGAACCAGGACGAGCCCCCGGCGGCTTGGAGGGACACTATTTTCTCTTTTGAAATGTTTGGGAAACATTTCAGCATGTTTTACACACACACACACCTACAATTACCTCGGTGGTCCAAAGACAGGCATTATGCTTCACATCTTTTAAGCTACATCAAACGAAGAAACAGTGAAAACTAAAGCTACCATAGATCCGTTTACTTTTTGAGAAACTTACTAAAGTACTTCTATGTAAAATTCCTGTACATCGCTATGATGCTCAGTTTGTTATTTGTTGCTCATGTGATTCTTTGATGCAGAAATAAGGCAGAAAAAACTAAAAAAAAAAAAACTTTTAAAGTGAAAGAGCCATTCAGAGGAAGTTAATGACAAATCAATGATTTTTATCAGGATTTTTAATGCGTGTTTGGTTGTGTTTGTCTTTTGGGGCTCTGGTTAATAATAAATGGGAAGTGTTTGTTGCTTAAAAAAAAGAAGCTTTTCTCGCAGCACTATTAAAAAAAAAACCTTTTTAACGTTTTAGTAAAACTAAATTAATCATGAAAATGTACAATCACCCCTTCAAGTTTTGACAAAGTCAAACTCGTGATAATGTTAATTATCACTTTAATATTTATTACAATTTGATCTCTATGCACAATTCAGTTTGCACATCATACGACGTAGACCTAGGTGTTGTTGTCCCCTCAAGTATTTGGCCTAAGATTGTTTTTGTTCCCTTTTTATTTCTTTTTTTTACACCTTAAAGGTGATCTTAAAAAGACCTTATGTGTCCCTGCTTTTAGCTCATTTTCCTTAATGTTTGTCAGTCGAAGCATTATATGATATTTAGTAGTTTAAGCTTTGTAAGAGCCTTCTAATTGACATGATTTCATAAGTGGACCTCGCGAACACGTGAGACATTTTTGAGCTTTGCGAGTGATGAGATAATTCGACTTTAATCGCTTTTTACAAAGAGTGAGTCCGGCGAAGATTCAAATCCTTTCTGTCCGGACTTCACTATAAATATTGACATTAAATGTCCCATTGAAATGTGGAGAAACTGCTTATTTACGCGGAGCAGGCCCGGCAGCGTTGCAACATGAACATTGCAAGTTAATCTGCAGTCGTTTGTTTCTCCAGTTTTTAAATAAAAAAAAGACTTTTAAGAGAAGCTGGACTGAAACTCCTCCAACTCACTGTTGGTTATAAGCTATATATATGAAATTTAACGCCAAACCTTTGGTGCTTTTTTTTGTTCTTGGAAATATTTACCTCATTTGCCGGTTGCCAACACCATGCTGTGGTCTGGGTTTGGTAAATAAGCAGTGTTGAGCTGTTTCAGAGGTTTGATCGACCCTCAGCAGTGGAAGTGGTTTTGGTGCATTTTGTCTGAGGCGGACCCTTGTACAGTACTGTAATCTGTGTGCTTTGAAGCCATGTCAGCGCATTGTAACGTACTGTGTTATGCCTTTTTATTTTTGTTTCCTGTTTTCTGTTTTATCGGGAGGGAAGTTGATAATTGTTTTTCTACATTAATATTTCTTTAACAGAGGTTAAAAATATGTCAGAAGAAGAAGAAGAAGAAACAGTCATTTTATAAAAAATGAAAAAAATCACGTGTCATCGTAAAACCACATCTTTTATGTATAAAAAGACTAAAGGCATGATTTTAACTTTTTCTGAGAAACTTAGATGTCGTACTCAATGAATTAATTGAATTTTAAAAATGAGTGATTTCAAAGATTTCTTTCTCCAAATAAAAAGTCTTCTATGGCTCCAGGCCAGCTGCTCGTTACATCTCTTCTTTCTGTGTGTGTGTGTGTGTGTGTGTGAGAGAGACAGGGGCATAGAGATATGATTTCTAAGGCATCAAAATGTACTTAAAAATAAAATTACTCTCAGATTGTTATATATGTTATTATTCATATTGATTATTTTTATCGCTGTTACTATTAATAATGATTAATAATAATATGCAAGCGGCATTTAATTTTTCTCAATGTAAGGCTTATTTTAATTACTTAAAATACTGTTATGTTACTATAAACATTATTGTTATTAATATCATCATTATTATTATGCAAGCAAAATTTAATTTTCTCAATTAAGGCTTATTTTAACTACTTAAAATACTGTTATATGGTTAAATTTAAAACCGTGTGTAATCATTTTAATGTATAATTTTTTTAAATTTAAACCTCGACTTAAAAAAGTAACTCAAGCTGTCAGCGAAATTTAATGGAGTAAAAGTATGAATGTAAAATGGAAATACTGCAAATACTTCAGTACAATACTTAAATGTAGTTAGTTACTTCCCAACACTGATGTGCACAAACATGTAAAATATTTATTGAACCTGAAATCAATGCAGCAAGGTTGCACCTGAAATTTGATCAAACTCTTTTTGTTTATTACTTAATCAAATTTTACCTGATTTTGGTTGTGTGGATGTTTGTTTTAGGTAACTGTGAAAAGGGAATTCAGATTTATTAACAATCATTTTGTTAATGGACAGAAAATAATCAACTATTTTGATAATAATTAGATTTTAAATGACCAATCAGAGTAGTTTTACTTTATATCGTAGCATTTCACATACCATACTATTAATCAGGAGATCAAGTACCTGTCAGATTGATCAATAACAGAAATAATCATTAACTGCAGCCATATATCACAGCATATCGAAAGTTCTGATGCAGTAAAATGTGCCGATTCAGCAGCAGATTGGCTCCTGTCAGTGTTTTCATTAAGCAGTTATCAGTATTAATTATTAACTGCTTTGAATGCAGTTAGCAGCTTAATCAGTAACAATATATCCTTAAAAAACTGCTTATACGTTTCACATGTAAACGATTAACAAAGCCACTGGTAACTGCAGATGTCAGATAAATACAGTAAAGAAAAAAGGACAAATGTGCCTCTGAAAGAAGTACAGCAGGAGGCAGAGGCGGATCTATTTATGGGGTGGGGAGAGGGGGCAGGAATGTTT